>ARYC01000220.1:0-88552 GCA_000711775.1 Oxytricha trifallax | reverse complement strand
GTGACCTCACCGTCAGAGGTAAGTTTATAAATAGGAACTTTTAGGTGTGACTCACCGTCAGAGGTAAGTTTATAAATAGGAACTTTTAGGTGTGACTCACTAGCAGAGGTAAGTTTATAAATAGGAACATGTCGGTGTGACTCAACAGCAAAAGTAAGTTATTATACAGAAACTTGTCGGTGTGACTCATTGGGAGAGTTAAGTTATTTTATAAGAACTTGTTGGTTTGACTAACCAGCATAGTTGAGTGATTTTATAGGAACTTAAGCCAAAGGTCATACTCAAGTTAGGAAAAGTTTAGACTCAAGTAAGCCATAGGTAAGATTCAAGTTAGCCAAATGTCAGACTAAAGTAATCCATAAGTCGAAGTATGTAAACCAAATGTCGGACTCAAGTAAACCAAATGTCAGACTCAAGGTAAGCTATAGGTCAGACTCAAGTAAGCCAAAGGTTAGACTATAGTAAGCCATAGGTCAGATTAAAGTAAGCCAAAGGTCAGATTAAAGTAAGCCAAATGTCAGACTCAAGTAAGCCAAATGTCAGACTCAAGTAATCCAAAGGTCAGACACAAGTAAGCCAAAGGTCAGACTCAAGTAAACCAAAGGTCAGACTCAAGTAATCCAAAGGTCAGATTCAAGTAATCCAAAGGTCAGATTAAAAGAAGCCAAAGGTCAAACTCAAGTAAGCCAAAGGTCAAACTCAAGTAAGCCAAAGTCAAACTCAAGTAATCCAAATGTCTGACTCAAGTAAGCCACAGGTCAGACTCCAGTAAGCCAAAGTCAAACTCAAGTAAACCAAATGTCAGACTCAAATAATACATACATACCATATTAATCAAAAAACAGTCAAATAAACATAAAATACAAAAAATAAGTTAAAATTTAAAATTATATAAATTTGACTATAAAATGGTGCTAGGAAGAAACTTCGATCTGTGAAGCCCTAAAACCCCATATATAGGTATACCAAAACCCCAAAACCCCAAAACCCCAAACCCACCTATAAGCCAAACAAAACCCAACTGTAAATCAAACAAAACCCAACTGTAAATCAAACAAAACCCACCTGTAAGCCAAACAAAACCCACCTGTAAGCCAAACAAAACCCACCTGTAAGCCAAACAAAACCCACCTGTAAGCCAAACAAAACCCACCTGTAAGCCAAACAAAACCCACCTGTAAGCCAAACAAAACCCACCTGTAAGCCAAACAAAATCCACCTGTAAGCCAAACAAAACCCACCTGTAAGCCAAACAAAACCCACCTGTAAGCCAAACAAAACCCACCTGTAAGACAAACAAAACCCACCTGTAAGCCAAACAAAACCCACCTGTAAGCCAAACAAAACCCACCTGTAAGCCAAACAAAACCCACCTGTAAGCCAAACAAAACCCACCTGTAAGCCAAACAAAACCCACCTGTAAGCCAAACAAAATCCACCTGTAAGCCAAACAAAACCCACCTGTAAGCCAAACAAAACCCACCTGTAAGCCAAACAAAACCCACCTGTAAGACAAACAAAACCCACCTGTAAGCCAAACAAAACCCACCTGTAAGCCAAACAAAACCCACCTGTAAGCCAAACAAAACCCATAAAATATATTTATTTTTAAATTTATTTTCTTTGAAATCCTCTAGCCACAGAGGCACAGAAATTATGTTTTACTTATGATATTTATTGTTATTTATATGATGTATGCATGATTTATTATATATTATAAAAAATAAGTTTGATAATTCATAATATTTTATTTATATTCATCATTTTATTTATATTTAATTAAAAAAATATATATTATAGGTATTAATAATTTATTTAGAACATCTTTTATATATATATTTTTTGTTGTTATAAGTCTTTTATGTTTTTATACAGATTTTTATTCTTTATATAAATTTATTTATTATGTATTTACAAAATCAAGATTTTATTATCAATTTAATTTATTAGAATCATATTATATTAATTAATTTTTCTCATAAAAAATTATCAGGTTTCATTATAAACAATTACACATTTTCAAGTATATGAATAATAATATGAGAAGTTAATTACTAATACATCAATCTATTTTTAATTTTTCATATTTTTAATTTATTTATTTTTGTCAGGTTTTCTTATCAAAAATATCGGGTTTTCTTATATAATTAGTCGGGTTTTCAGGGTTTTGGTAAATTTAATGAGTAAGTACTCTTAAATTATCTTATTTTTTATAAGATTCACACCATTTTATCAATATTTTACGAATCTAATACATTTCAAGATTTATTTTTCTATTTTTTATAATAAATTCTTTAATTTATATATAAATATCAATATTCAAGATTTGAACTCACCAAGGTAGATGTCAGAGAAGTCAAAATATTTTTTCAATGACCTACTTTTAATGATGTTTTTGCATGTTCCAAGTCTAATGTAGCTACTTATTTTTCAATTTTTTTAACTTTTTAAAATTTTGTCACCAGGTGTCAGGAATCTCATGGTAGTAGTCAGTGAAGCCAAAATTTATTTTTTATGACCTACTTTTGATGATATTTTTGAAGGTTCCAAGTCGAGTGAAGCAACTTATTTTTCAATTTTTAGGATTTTTTAAAATTTTGTGATGACCGGTCAGGAATCTTATACTAGTAGTCAGTGATGCATAAATATTTTTTCAATGACCCACTTTTGATCATATTTTTGGATGTTTCTAGTCGAGTGAAGCAACTTATTTTTCAATTTTTAGGACTTTTTAAAATTTTGTGATGACTAGTAAAGAATCTCATACTGGTGGTGAGTGAAGCCAAAATATTTTTTTAATGACCCACTTTTGATCATGTTTTTGTAGGTTCCTAGTCGAGTGAAGCATGTTATATTTCATTTTTACAACTTTTTTAAATTTTGTGAATAAGTGTCATGAATCTCATCTAGAATTTAGTGAAGGCAAAATATTATTTTTATTAAATAAATTATTCATAATTTTTTTTTAAGCTTTTAGACCAAGTAAACAAATTATTTTTTAATTCTTTAAAGATATTAAAATATAAACAGTAATGTTATTAATATACATACATTATTAAGTATAAAATCATACATATACAAAAACTATCATTAAAAATCAGCAGAATAATTAAAAAAAAAATTCACCGGGGCTCTGCCCCGTACCCCGGCAGGGTTCCACCCTTGCAACCCGTTGAAAGGGACATGCTGTCCCTTAAACCCTGGCTTCCGTCTATGAATTTGCGCATTAGTCCTATACTAATGAAATTAATAGGACTCTTATGTAATAAATAGATAAATAAAAACATTTTATATATAAAATGCTCTTTTATTGTTACATTATGTGTTTTATCAAAATGAGTTATATCAAAAATATGATAATACTAAAAGGAATACTAACGCTAACATTAATTTTATATATTATTATATTAAAATAGTTTTATAAATAATTATCGTTATTGTATATTTACTTTTAAGGGTTTTGTCTTTCAAATAAACAAGTACAAATGAAAAGAGTTAATTACTTATAGTATATTTACATAATTTTGGTTTTTCTTTTGGGGTTTGGGAAATGGGGTTTCTGGGTTATGTCAAGATAAAGAAAGAAGTGGTAAACAAATCTGATTTTGTCGCTTGATAATGTTAAATCTTCATAAATATATTAGATTTTTTAAAATAATAGTGAAATTATATTATATGAAGTGTAGCTATGCCTTGTAAAGTTAATTAATGTTAATTATTTTCAAATATGCGTAAGCCAAGTATATTTATGATAATTATAGTTAAATATGCGGAAGCCAAAGTCAATTTATCTTAATTATAGTAAAAGATGCTGAACCCAAAGTAAAATAATGTTAATTATAGTCATATATGAGGAAGCCAAAGTCAATTTATGTTAATTTTAGCCAAATATGCGGAAACAAAAGTCAAATTAAACTAATTATAGTCAAATATGCGGAAACCAAAGTCAATTTATGTTAATTATAGTCAAATATGATGAAGCAAAGTGAATTTATGTTAATTATAGTCAAATATGATGAAGCCAAAGTCAAATTATGTTAAATATAGTCAAATATGCTGATGCAAAGTCAATTTATGTTAATTATAGTCAAATATTATGAACCCAAAGCCAATTTATCTTAATTAATGACAAATATGATTATGTCAAAATCAATTTATGTTAATTATAGTAAAAAATGATGATGCCAAAACCAATTTATCTTAATTATAGTCAAATATGATGAAGGCATAGTAAAATTATGGTAAGCCAAAGTCAAATTTTGGTAAACCAAAAGCAAAATTTGGTAAGCCAAAGTCAAATTTTGGTAAGCCAAAGTCAAATTTTGGTAAGCCAAAGTCAAATTTTGGTAAGCCAAAGTCAAATTTCCGTAAACCAAAGTCAAATTTTGGTAAGCAAAGTCAAATTTTGATAAGCCAAAGTCAAATTTTAGAAAGCAATAGTCAAATTTTGGTAAGTCAAAGTCAAATTTTGGTAAGTCAAAGTCAAATTTTTATAAGCCAAAGTCTAATTTTGGTAAGCCAAAGTCAAACGTTGGTTTGCGAAAGTCAAATTTTGGTAAGCCAAAGTCAAATTTTGGTAAGGCAAAGTCAAATTTTGGTAAGCCAAAGTCAAATTTTGGTAATCCAAAGTCAAATTGTGGTTAGCCAAAGTCAAATTGTGGTAAGTCAAAATTAAATTGTAGTATGCGTAAGTCAAATTTTGGTAAGCCAAAGTAAAATTTTGGTATTTATATTCAAATTTTGGAAAGCCAAAGTCAAATTTTGTTATTTATAGTCAAATTTTGGTAAGACAAAGTCAAATTTTGATAAGCCAAAGTCAAATTTTGGTAAGCCAAAGTCAAATTTTGATAAGCCAAAGTCAAATTTTGGTAAGCCAAAGTCAAATTTTGGTAAACCAAAGTCAAATTTTGATAAGCCAAAGTCAAATTTTAGTAAGCCAAAGTCAAATTTTGGTAAGCCAAAGTCAAATTTTGGTACGCCAAAGTCAAATTGTGGTAAGCCAAAGTCATATTGTGGTAAGCCAAAGTCAAATTGTGGTATGCCAAAGTCAAATTGTGGTAAGCCTAAGATATATTGTGGTAAGCCAAAGTCAAATTGTGGTAAGCCAAAGTCATATTGTGGTAAGCCAAAGTCAAATTGTGGTATGCCAAAGTCAAATTGTGGTAAGCCTAAGTTATATTTGGTAAGCCAAAGTCAAATTGTGGTAAGCCAAAGTCAAATTGTGGTAAGCCAAAGTCAAATTTTGGTAAGCCAAAGTCAAATTGTGGTAAGCCAAAGTCAAATTTTGAAAAGGCAAAGTCAAATAAAGGTGAGCCAAAGTCAAATTTAGATAAGCCAAATTTAAATTTTGGTAAGTCAAAGTAAAATTTGTAAATAAAAAAAATTTTAAGTATAAATTATATCATTATATACCCATGTACTAAAAAAAAAAATATTTTTCTCAAAAGTAGTCTTTCGTACCTACTTTTGAAGTTCAACTATTCCTTAGTTAAAAGAAACTAACCAAATAAGGATAAACTCACAATAACATCATCGAAAACCCCACGAGGGAAAAATCGACTTTACCCCCTCCCCAAAACCCCATTTAAAGTATATATCAAAACCCCAAAACCCCAAAACCCCAAAACCCCAAACCCCAAAACCCCAAAACCCCAAAACCCCAAACCCCAAAACCCCAAAACCCCTTTTAAATATCTTTCACTCAATCTGCACGAAGAAAACAAACCGCCCAGCACTGAAACGCAGCATCAAACCCACCTGTAAGCCAAAGAAAACCCACCTGTAAGCCAAAGAAAACCCACCTGTAAGCCAAAGAAAACCCACCTGTAAGCCAAAGAAAACCCACCTGTAAGCCAAAGAAAACCCA
The DNA here is from genome assembly GCA_000711775.1 of Oxytricha trifallax. Classification (NCBI taxonomy): domain Eukaryota; phylum Ciliophora; class Spirotrichea; order Sporadotrichida; family Oxytrichidae; genus Oxytricha; species Oxytricha trifallax. The sequence continues at coordinate 82,686 of ARYC01000220.1, read as the reverse complement.
CCTGTAAGCCAAAGAAAACCCACCTGTAAGCCAAAGAAAATATATATATTTATTTGAAATAAAATTTATTTTAATTCAAATCCTTAGGCCACAGAGGCACATAAATTATTTTTTAAATATGATTATTTAAGTTATTTATTTGTTTTCTTAATTTTTTATTATATTTTAATCACAATGTATTTGATATTCATAAACGAAGTCTTTTGTTATATAAATGTTCTATTATCAGGATCATGATATATATTATATATTGTTATTTTCAAATTCAATAAACTAATTTAAATTACAAATTTTTTTTTTTAAGTTTTTTCAGGTTTTCTTATTAAAATTATCGGGTTTTCTTATCAAAATAATCGGGTTTTGAGGGTTTTGGTAAAATTAATGAGTAAGTACTATCAAAATCATGTATCTTATATCTTTTAACTATGTTATCTTCTCTCTTCTAATATTAATCTTACTTGTAATTATTATCTTACCATTTTTTATTATAGAATATGATTATTATTATAAAACATTTTTTTATGCATAGTATCCACTAATCTGAATATATATTTTAATCTATGTTTTGATACATATTTTTTAAACTATATGTTAAAAAAAGCAAATTATTTTTATAATTTTATTAATTTTTTATACTTTTGTATACACATTTCATTAGGCTAATTGTTTTAATCAATAAAATCATACTTTTAATTATATTGTCTTATCTATTTATATGTTTTAAAAATTAAAAGATGAAATATTCATTTTAAACTTTAATATTTTTTATTTTTTAAAAATGAATTGTCATATATAAATAATTTAGTAGATGTATTTATAGGCAATGATATTAAGTATTATTTATAAATTAGTAAGTAACATTAAAAATAATTTCTCAGGGGCTCTGCCCCTTACCCCGGCAGGGTTCCACCCTTGTAACCCGAAAAAAGGGACATGCTGTCCCTTATACCCTGGCTTTGGTCTATGCATTAGCAAAATTCATATGATTAATATCTTTAATATATATGTACTAGTATTAAATCTAAATATTATATAACTATCTAATTATCCAATGTTCGTTATCTTTGTTACCTTTATTTATTTTACTGTTAGGGTAAGCATGGTGTTCATATATTTTCGTTTAATTTAAAAATTTATTCTTTGGTTTAATCTATTCTATGTTCAGCTTTAAAATTTATGATTATCTTTTTTTTTTTATTTGGCTTTATATTGGGTTTTGGGAAAAGGGATTTAAGGGTTTTCATAATAAATAAAATTACAAATACAAGAATCTTTATCACTTACACAATTTTTAAACTTATTAATTAATTAGGGTTTTCTTATCAAAATTATCATGTTTTCTTATCAAAATAATCGGGTTTTGATGGTTTTGGTTAATTTAATGAGTAAGTACTCTTAAATAATCCTAATTTTTATAAAATACTTAACTTTTTAGATTTATTTTAACGTATATAATACATTTCAAGAGTTATTTTATATTTCTAATAATAAATTCTTGTATTTCTATATAAGTATTGTTATATAAGATTTGTACTCTGCAATGTAGTGGTCAGTGAAGTCAAAACAATTTTTCTATGACCCACTTTTGATGATGTTTTTGGAGGTTCCAAGTTGAATGGAGCAACTTATTTTTCAATTTTTAGGACTTTTTTAAATTTTGTGAGTAGGTGTCAGGAATCTCATGATAGTATTCAGTAAAGTCAAAATATTTTTTCAATTACCCAATTTTGATGATGTTTTTGAAGGTTCCAAGTCGAGTGGAGGGAGGAACTTATTTTTCAATTTTTAGAACTTTTTAAAATTTTGTGATCACTGGTCACAAATCTCATGGTAGTAGTCAGTGAAGTCAAAATATTTTTTCAATGACCCAATTTTGATGATGTATTTGGGGGTAACAAGTCGAGTGAAGCAACTTATTGTCCAAGTTTTTTGACTTTTTTAAATTTTGTGATGACTGGCCAACAATCTCATGGTACTAGTCAGTAAAGTCAAAATATTTTTCTAATGACCCAATTTTGATGATGTTTTTGAAGGTTCCACGTCGAGTGGAGGGAGGAACTTATTTTTCAATTTTTAGAACTTTTTAAAATTTTGTGTTGACTGGTCATGAATCTCGTGGTATTAGTCAGTGAAGTCAAAATATTTTTCAATTACCCATTTTTCATTATGTTTTTGGATGTTCCAAGTCGAGAAAAGCAACTTATTTTTCAATTTTAAGAACTTTTTCAAATTTTGTGAGCAGGTGTCAGCAATCTCATTGTAGTAGTCAGTAAAGTAAAAATATTTTTTTAATGACCCACTTTCCATGATGTTTTTGGAGGTTCCAAGTCGAGTGGAGCAACTTATTTTTCATTTTTTAAGTCTATTTCAAATTTGATGATGACTGGTCATGGTAATTAAGGAAATGCGGAAGCCAAAGTCAAATTAAGTTAATTATAGTCAAATATGCTTATGCCAAAGTAAATTTATGTAAATAACAGTCAAATATGATCATGCTAAAGTAAAAATTATGTTAATTATAGTCAAATATGCTTATGCCAAAGTCAATTTATGTTAATAATAGTCAAATATGCTCATGCCAAAGTAAAAATTATGTTAACTATAGTAAAATATGCTGATGCCAAAGTCAAATTATGTTAATTGTAGTCAAATATGATGAAGCCAAAGTCAAATTAAGTTAATTATAGTCAAATATGATGAAGCCAAAGTTTTTCAATGACCCACTTTTGTTGATGTTTTTTGAGGTTCCAAGAGAATGAAGCAACTTATTTTTTAAGTTTTTGATATTTTCCAAATTTTTTGATTACTGGTAAAGAATGACATGCCACTTGTCAGTGAAGCTAATTTTTTATTTTCTCTAACACACTCTTGATAATGTTTTGGGATGTTCCAAGTCAAATGGACTAACTATTTTTTAAATTATTATACTTTTTAAAATTTTATGATGACTGGTCACAAATCTCCTTGTAGTATTCAGTAAAGACAAAACTTGTTTTATATTACCAACGTTTGATGATGTTTTCGGACTTTATATGTAGAGTGAAGCAACTTATTTTTTAATTATTAAGCCTTTTTTAGATTTTGTGATGAATGGTCAGGAATCTCATGGTAGTCAGTGAAGCCAAAATAATATTTTTATTAAATAATTTATTCATCATGTTTTTGGATATATTTGGTAAAGTAAAAGAAAGTATTTTTTAAATTATTAAATATATTATAACATATAGACAAATATTATTAATATTCATACATTATTAAGTATAAAATCATACATATATAAATAGTGTCATTATTAATCAGCAGAATGCTTCCAAAAAAAATTTCCCGGGGCTCCGCCCCGTACCCCGGCAGGGTTCCACCCTTGCAACCCGTTGAAAGGGACATGCTGTCCCTTAAACCCTGGCTTTCGTCTACGAATTTGCGCATTGAAAAAATAATAGTAAAATAAATATAACTAATATGTATTAAATGGATTATAATAAAGAGATTTTAAATAAAGTGCTCTATTATCATTAAATTTTATGTTTTGGAAATTGAGGATCCTACTTAAAATAATAATAAAAATAGCAACGAAAACACAGATTAAATTTAGGTTTTCATATATTTAATTAATTTTGCATTTAGATTTCTTTGTAGTTTTAAGCTTTCGATGTTTAATCACCATAATAATTAAGTATAATACAATAAATTTTAATATAAATAGTATATTTATAAAACTACGTTTTTAAATTTGGGTTTTGGGATAATGTAATTCTGGGTTTTAACATCATAAATAAAGTAGTTACTTAATTTGGCTTTACAGCTTTGTGCTTTGGGGAAAGGGGTTTTGGGGTTTTGTGAAAATAAAGAAAGAAATAGTTAGCCAGTACAATATTTTAGTTAATTATAGAGTTATCTTAATAAATATTTTTCATTTTTAAAACAAAAGTCAAATTATGTTATATATAGTGATATTTTGACAATTACATGTACAATTATATATTTAAAATACAAACATGTGGAATCCAAACTTAAATAATGTTCATTTTATTCAAATTTGTGGAAGCCAAAGTAAATTTATGTAATTTACAGTTAAATATAAGAAAACCAAAGTGATTTTATCTTAATTATATTTAAATATGATAAATTATGATTAATCATAAGACAAATATGATTAATTATAGTCAAATATGTTCAATATTGATGAAGCTCAAGCCAAATATGGTTAATTAAAGTCAAATATGTGCAATATTGATGAAGCTCAAGCCAAATATGGTTAATTATAGTCAAATATGTGCAATATTGATGAAGCTCAAGCCAAATATGGATAATTATAGTCAAATATGTGCAATATTGATGAAGCTCAAGCCAAATATGGTTAATTATAGTCAAATATGTGCAATATTGATGAAGCTCAAGCCAAATATGGTTAATTATAGTCAAATATGTGCAATATTGATGAAGCTCAAGCCAAATATGGTTAATTATAGTCAAATATGTGCAATATTGATGAAGCTCAAGCCAAATATGGTCAATTAATGTCAAATATGTGCAATATTGATAAAGCTCTATCGAAATTTGGATAATTATAGTCAAATATGTTCAATATTGAAGAAGCTCAAGCCAAATATGGTTAATTATAGTCAAATATAACAATATTGATGAAGCTCAAGCCAAATTTGGATAATTATAGATAAAAATGATCATATATGACGAAACTCAAGCCAAATTTGGATAATTATAGTCAAACATGATCATATATGACGAAACTCAAGCCAAATTTGGATAATTATAGTCAAACATGATCATATATGACGAAACTCAAGCCAAATTTGGATAATTATAGTCAAACATGATCATATATGACAAAACTCAAGCCAAATTATATTAATTATAGTCAAATATGCGAAAACCAAAGTCAAATTATGTTAATTATAGTCAAATATGCGGAAGCCAAAGTCAAATTATGTTAATTATAGTCAAATATGCGGAAACCAAAGTCAAATTATGTTAATTATAGTCAAATATGTGGAAGCCAAAGTCAAATTATGTTAATTATAGTCAAATATGAAGAAGCCAAAGTCAAATTTTGTTAATTATAGTCAAATTTGCCGATGCCAAAGTCGTAGTTACTCTAGCCAACAAACTCTAATATATATTCTTTATATACGGGAAATGCTCAATATATAAAAATACACCAAATTATATAAGAAAAAATTAGTCGGAAAAAATCACGCTCTGTGAGCCCCCCAAACCCCTATAATAGGTATATCAAAACCCCAAAACCCCAAAACCCCAAAACCCCAAAACCCCAAAACTAAACCCCACCTAAACCCCTTCAAAACCCAACTGTAAACCAAACAAAACCCACACTGTAACTCAAACAAAACCCACCTGTAAGCCAAAGAAAACACACCTGTAAGCCAAAGAAAACCCACCTGTAAGCCAAAGAAAACCCACCTGTAAGCCAAAGAAAACCCACCTGTAAGCAAAAGAAAACCCACCTGTAAGCCAAAGAAAACCCACCTGTAAGCCAAAGAAAACCCACCTGTAAGCCAAAGAAAACCCACCTGTAAGCCAAAGAAAACCCACCTGTAAGCCAACGAAAACCCACCTGTAAGCCAACGAAAACCCACCTGTAAGCCAAAGAAAACCCACCTGTAAGCCAAAGAAAACCCACCTGTAAGCCAAAGAAAACCCACCTGTAAGCCAAAGAAAACCCACCTGTAAGCCAAAGAAAACCCACCTGTAAGCCAAAGAAAACCCACCTGTAAGCCAAAGAAAACCCACCTGTAAGCCAAAGAAAACCCACCTGTAAGCCAAAGAAAACCCACCTGTAAGCCAAAGAAAACCCACCTGTAAGCCAAAGAAAACCCACCTGTAAGCCAAAGAAAACCCACCTGTAAGCCAAAGAAAACCCACCTGTAAGCCAAAGAAAACCCACCTGTAAGCCAAAGAAAACCCAACCTGTAACCCAAAGAAAACCCAACCTGTAACCCAAAGAAAACCCAACCTGTAACCCAAAGAAAACCCAACCTGTAACCCAAAGAAAACCCAACCTGTAAGCCAAAGAAAACCCACCTTAATGAATTATTATTTAAATTTTGTTTTAATATAATCTATTTCCCAAAACCATTGAACTTCATTGATGGTTTTTATGATTTATAAATGTTCACTCATTATTAATAAGTTATTGGTTTTAAATATGGTTTATTCAGTTGTTTAATGTTTAAATATGAGTTTAATTTTTTGAGTATAGAATTCAAGGTTTTATAGTATGTCTCAAACATTATCTCATCAGTTAGTTCATAGAGTATTATCTTTCTAATCAGAGCTTTTATTGTATCTTTTGAAACTTTATTTTTTTTTACTTGATTTGATTATTGCTTATTATGTAAACTCTTTTAATCTCCAGAAACCTTTTACCTATCTTAATGTTGCTTGATTCTCTACTTTGAATATTTATTACCCTTGAAGCTTTAGAATGCTGCTTGTTTCCAGTTATCCATTGCAGTTTTTCCTCTCTCAAATCTTCTTTTTCCAGTAAATTTCCTGGAGTACCTTGCACATTTCCTGATGCAGGAGCCTACACACTCTTTGAGCTCTGTTGAAGTCAATAATATAAACTCTAAGAGGTTGAAGTTTATCATGATGTTCTCTGGCTTTAAGTCTATGAACATAACCTAGCTTGTGAAGTTTTTCAATCCCCTCAACTATCTGCTATACTATCTAGCTAATTTATCTCTGACATCTATTGTCAGATAAGAATTCTCTGTAAGTCATTTCAAGTAAAGGAAGCCTGATGGCTACATGATCTTTACCAAGTAAAATAGCATCAAGCTAGATGATATGTCTGCACTCATTTAACTTTGCCTTTTAAAGAGCATAATACTCATAAGGAAATTCCATTTGGAACTTGTCATCAGCAAGGAAGTAATTGAAAGGATATATCTTGTGTGAATATCAGTTATCAGTAATGACTAGAGTGAGATAGCTTTCTTGGCAAATCAAATTAAATAATTATTAATATGGAACTCTTATTGCCTCTATTTTTACCATGATCTTATTAATCTCCTAGGCTTGAAAGTTCTTGACTTCTTTCTTCATATTAACTTACTTCTACACTTCAACTCTAAAGACTTCATTAATTTTCTTGATCTTCTATTTTAAAGGAATCTATTCCCTGTAGGTTCATGAATAGAGAAAAAACTTTGATAGTCCTTTTTATTTAAGCGAACTTTGAGTTCTCTAGTATGAGAATATAGCTTCTCATAGATCTCACAGACATAATTTCCATCTTTCGTTTTATGCTTAAAATATAACCTAAGCATATCATTTTGTATGTCTCTCAATTGTCGATTATAAGTTGACTTGCAATAAAAAACTGTATTATATTCTTTGCATTTATAGTAAACTTTGATTGGTATAGTTCAATGTACAATAATGGGTTGTTTAACCTCCTACTCAATTTGTGCGGTCTCTTTAATTACCTCTTTTTTAACTTATTTTTCAATCTCAGATGTTAAATAGTCAAAGGAGTTATAGGCAGGCTCCACTGAGTGCAAGCGTCTCTGGTCTCAACCGTTTTTGGTTGGGAATGATAATTTTTATTGACATTACCCAAGTAATTTAACCTTCTCAAAAGGTTAGCGCTCATTTTTTTTCTGATATATTTTATTAAGATATTGATAAAATCTACATAGATAAACTATAATATTAGAGCTGGTAAATTATTTACTGACAGGTAAGTAAATGAAATCACCAAAAAGGTTGTATGTTGACATAATTAATGAGAAATTTATATATTTTAGTATATTAAATACCTCCTAATGAAGTTTAGTTTGTTTATTAAGTCCTCCATAGCAAGTTTAAAATTAATTTTAAGATAAAGTTATGTAAATTTTTTTAATTTAATCTGCTCCTATTTAAGTCTTAAACTTAATATTTAACTATTAATAAGTTCAAACTCAATTCGGAAGACCTCCAAAAATAATTAAGCATTATTATGAGCAATTTAATTGAGATAAATTGATAAAAATGTTAAGAAATCTGTGAAACTTGTAGCAAGTTTTTCAATGCTTCTCCGCATTTCTTTTCAAGGTTGACCTCCATTAGGTCCTCCCTATTTAGTAAGATTTTAATAAACTAAGAATGGATATCCATAATTTTAAATTTCATTAACATTTTTAGAAAGAGAAAGCAAGATGGAATTGATGAATGATGCGATGAAGAGAATTTAATCTCAAGATTTAATTGGAAAACTTTGAAGTAAAGATGGCCTATATAGTTACTTAAGCAATAGTTTGCTTGTTCTAGCCAACTCAGGAGGGAACCAAAATGTCATTCTTAAAACCCTTACTGAGTGAAGACAAAAAAGCTTTTAAGTATCTTGAAATTAGGATGATTAAAATTCCTTACAACCCTGAAATATCAGTGACAAACCTATATGACAATGATATGAGTGATCCAGATGTAGCTCTCTACCTTCCATCAAAGCTTCCACTCTTTAATAAGTTGCCAGATAAAAACCTTTTCTTTGTTGTTATTTGAACTCTGAAACCTGAGTACTTAAATGAAGTAATTCAAGAATCTCACAAGAAAAAATTCAGCATCTTTCCTGAAGAAAAAGAGAAGCAAGGTATTAAAATAAGTGACACCTGGCTTTAGGAATTGCAGAATCATCCATTCATCTCAAGTTAGCTTACCCTTCTAACTTTATAGAAAAACCTGGAACTGCTATTTACTTGATGAAAGAGTGCAGCAAATTAAACAGAGAGAGAAAGTCTCAAGTAAATCATTAACTAAGTAAGAGACTCTTCAAAGATTTATAAAAGGCAGACGAGATGAACATAGATGCAGGAGCTAGCACGAAGAGAAGAATGCATTGGCCCAAGCAAGCCTTACGAGGAAGAAAAGAAAGATAAGCCAAATCACTCTACGGGTTAATTTAATATGTAAACTTATTCATTCATTTATCTCTAAAACTTATTTATATACACAAAAAACTTATTGCGCATACTTTAGATTTATCATCGCTGAATCTTTTAGCAGTACTCTTAATTAAATCGACTGTATCTATCTTCAAGTCGTGCACCAAGCGTTAGTGTAGAAGTTTCTTGTAGTGGCCTTCAATAACCCCCAGTATAATTAAATTTCATTAAACTGAGGACAGTAGAGAATATGAAATACAGGTATTAATGTATAATCTTTCATAATCCTTTCTTGAATCTTTAGTTTATGGAGTGATAAGTTATTTACAAACAAAATAATCTCTTAGTCAACGTACTTATCTACGAGTTATTATAGGAACTTTATGTATTTTATTCCTTCTTTATTGATCGATGGTGGATAACATAAGTCTCTAGATCACTATCCTGAGGGTGGATAACATAAGTCTCGAGGCCATTATCTTCGCTTATTCCACCAAGAATTGCATGAGTTTAAACCTTAACCTTTTAATCATATACTTCTATATTACTATACCTCTTGTACCAAGACCTTGATATAAAGGTATTGAATGTAAATACAGCTTCATCAGCATGTATGAACTTTATATTATGCTCTTAAGACCTCTGCATTTAATCGAATATATAATTTAAATTAGTCTTATAAAATGGAACATTAAAGTCAATCACTCTCTTAATGCGATTGACTGTCTTGTAAGATATTCCGTTCTTTTTATATATGTTAGCTATCGATTATGCAGATATGTGAAGCTCAGGAAATTGGCGATGAAACATCACAGCCCTCTAGGATAGAGAGAAATGAGCCCAGTATTTAAGAGTCTTATTACTAATAAGATATTCAATATGATGCTGCTAAAATTTTAAGGGTCTCTAAGGCTTAGAATTAAGATGCTATCACTTTAAATTCAATGCTAATAGACAGTGAGACCTCAAAGTAGCTGGAGATTTATGGAGGAGCCTTGCTATAGACGTATAATTTAGAACAGGCTTGAGTTATTCACTATAGTTATCACATCCATATCGCAACTTAAACAATAAATCTATATAGTCACTGTCATAAACTGACCCCAAACCTCTCATAGACTCACTTAAATTACTAATATTTTAAACATTAAACCCCAACATAAACCCTATTAAAACCCAAATAAAATATGCACTAATTGTCTACTTTTATCAATCAAAAATTCAATCAAACAATTTCAGGGGTTTTAAGGTTTTGAATGAGTCCAATTTATTTATAGTCATAGTTAAGAGAGAACTAGATTATTATGATTAGATGCTACATTGCTTGGAAATATCATCTAGCTATTACATTTACGATTTATAATAGGAAATCAATAAATTAAAGTGAAATTAATTAGAATTATTAAAAAATGGAAAAATGTCTTAGCATAAGATGCCGAGTCATTCACAATAAATGTAAGTTACAAAAAACATATCTAAATTTTTTTATTTTTTAGCTAGACTCCAGGTAAGACTAAGAGTGGCAGTAGACAGATATTTCAGAAAGCGACAAAAAGACAAGGCGCTGAAGAAGAATGATAAAGATTAAACAACAAATGATATGTAGTGTGTTTGAACACAGTAACTGTTTTTAGATTTTAAGATTTGTATATCACAATAAGTATTCCTATTCATATATTTGATTTTCATTTAAAATTAAACTTTTCCACTTATTTTTCATAATTACTTCACCTCAAAACGACTCTTACAGAAATTTTTTCTTAAAATAGAGGACAATTACAAAATTTTTAGATCATGTAGCAACTAGCAGAGTATTTCAGATTTTCACAAGCTTAGTTATTTTCTTAGAGACTTGATATCAAAATCATGAGAATTTTACAACATCTAATTGTTTGTTTTAGTGATTTTAATAAATTTTAAATTCTGCAAACATCTAAATAATAAATTTATTTAGAATAGTTCGAAATAAGGGATCTATTTATTTGTACTTATTCAAATAATGTCTTGCTTTTAATCGCTTCTTTTTGGTAGTTAAAGAAAGTATTTATTGATATAACACTCAAGATATTATATATTTCAATTTGTCCATACTATCCTATAATTTTCTTTTAGATCTCTTATTTTGTCTCTGTAATTTAGAAAAAAAAACTTGGCAAAAATATATGATTTGAATAACAATAGAAACAATAAAACATAAACTTAAACAGATAATATCTGACAACTCTCTCATAAACTTAAACTTATATTAGAGTAAATTATTAATCAAATTTTATTTTAATATTCACATAAAATAACAATATTTAATCACAATTCCTCTAATATAAATCCTATTAAACATCATTTGATAATCTACATTATCAATCAATCTACTTAAGGTGAATAATTTATTTTATAGACCCCAAAAATTTGAGAAAATTTACAAAAATAATTTTATTTAAATCGTGTCGCTGTTTAATTGTTAGAAAGCGAAAAGGAATTCTTTTTCAAACCTGGTACAAATATTACAATTATGAATAAATGGCTAATAAATTAAATGATGTGGTATATTAAATTATTATATAATCTAATAATTGTGAACAAAAAATATGTGACGCCAGAATAAAAAAGCAAAATTCAACAATTACAACGTAAACAAACACATAAAATAAATTGATATAATAAATCTTATTTTAACTAAATAAAAATACATTAAGTACCATAAAACTGCGTTTAAATAAACTCCAAAGTTACCATACAAATATAAAAACTAAAACATCAGATTAAGAAATTTTAAGGTTTTTATTTTTTCATAGTCTATTTTGCTAATTTTAAAAGAAAATTTTATGAAATCTAAACTAAATTTTTATTCTTAAAGATACATTTACATAAATTAGTTATTAAAATGTTAAGCAAATTTTTTATTTAAATTTTTATTCATTTACAAGACTAAAAGATTATGAGATCAAAGAATTTTGTGATAAGAAATATTACAATATAATTCATTCAGTTTACTCCTATTTAGTTATCCAAAAGATAGTCCAATATATTTGGGAGTTCATCCATTCTTTTATCTATAGCTTTTCATTTATTTTTTCTATAAATTAAGTAGACATCATTAAAATTCAAAAATTTTATTTCATTTCTATTTTGTGACTCTAAAATATTTAGTGCTTCAGATTTTGTTAATTTAAAATTAAAATATTTGTAAAGATTGTCTGTTTCATAGGTTTCTCTCTTTCTAAATAGAGTCAACAAAGTCATTATTGATATTTAAAATTGCAAAGAAGTTGAGAGTGTAAAAGAAGATAAGCCACTGCATAAATGGAGAAATGTAACTTTCACCATAGATCATGTAACAAATGTTGAATGAGGACATAATAAATGCTACTCCACAAGAATTATAGTATATGAAGTTGATTTATAAAATAATAATAAAAAGAATTAAAATTAAATGAATGCTAAAAATATTCACAAATTTAAAACTAATCTAAAAGCTGAATAAAATAAATCAATATTTCATTTAAACTTTATTATCTCTTTTGTATGAAACAATCAAGGATTTTATTAAAAGCATTAATAATTTAGAATTAATAATTATCTTTTGGAGTTTATTTATTATTGTTCAAATAAACATTTTTGTTTGATATATTAATTTTATTTAAAATTGATGTTCTTCTCCTCATGTAATTTATTTTATATTTTTGCACTGGATACTTGTTCTTGTTTGCATACATTTCCATTAATAAATATTTGGTCTCATAATCACAATTTACGATAAAATTATTTATTTTAATCTGTTAAATTGGAATAATATTAAGTTAGATTTAATAATTAATTACATTGATCTTGAGAGCAGGACTACATACAATCCAAAGAAAATACAGAATATGTAGGCACAGAAAATGTGAATCATGCCATAGTTTTATCTGTCAAATAACGCTATCAATCTTTTATTATATTAAATATAAATGTAAGTAAAAAGATTAATAGTTAATAGAATGGCATTATGAAGCAAGAAGTGATTGCAAGGAAAAACATAAAGTTATTAAGTCCTTGACTTATAACACCCTACATCTTCTTGTAGAATAATATTTTAAATTATTAGAGATTTATGGTATTATGTTTATCAAAATTGAGTTAAGAATGCTCTCATGTTAGCCTGCATGATTCCAAACATATACATTGTAGTCATATAGATAAAGATGCATTTGTACATATTTTCCTATATCACAATAGAAATCATAGGCCATTTATCAAATCTGCATATTTTATCAGGCTCAGGCATGTGGCAATATCCCCACAACATCCATAACATTCAATTTATTTCCAAATTCATTTTTAGTATTCAAATTTAAATAATCTTATTGAATTGTGATGTCGACCAATAAGGAACTAACAATAGTAATAGGCCTTAGTCTCAATTCGAACACACCGTCAATTAATTAATATTTAATATTAATCATTCTATTTTAATGAAATATTTTGAATGATGTTTAGGAAAAAACCTAAATTGTAAATGATATTAGTACTTTAATGTAGTTTCTTACCTTGTTCATTTGGAGTTTTCTCTTCAGGGACATAATGATCTTCCTATCCATCAATATGCGCTTAGTTTAATAAGTTGCAGTTTTCTGGAATCTCAACAATCAATACGTCGGAATTCTATTACTGGTTCAAGAATACTATATAATGTATAATATTATTAATATTATATATTGAATTATAATTTATATAAACTAATTAAATACTATTTGCTTTCTTCTGCCATTAACATCAGTTTCATTTCTCAATATTTAATGAGCTTATTAGTTTTAGTTTTTTGAACTCATTGTCAGAATAGAAAGTAATTATATAATTTAATTAATATTTCGGTAAAGCATGAAATTTATCGATTATAGTCAATCAATACAGAAACTATCATATAAGATCATATTCATACATAATTTGATATTCCATAATTTCCATTAATTTCACTCTTATAAATTAGTTATTATTGAAAGTAACCACCATTAAGGAGACAAGAAATGTTCCAGTAAAACAAGCCATTACACTAACTGTCCTTCCTAAATAAGTCCTTGCAAAAAAATCACCAAATCCCACTGTAGTCATGGTAACAACAATATAAATAATATAGTTAATTAAAAATAAGCCACCATCCATTCATCATGAAGTTATAATCTTAGTATCCGGCACCTTTTTATTCCTAACCTCCTGTAGAATCATCTTAGTAGTAAGGTCTCTCTAGAGTTCTTACTGCAAATCCAAACATCACACTCAAAATTATGAATGAAATCAACAAAACAGTGTAGGGTTTTGTCTGCATCAAACATTTCAATGAAAAAATAGTATCTGCATCTATTCCTTCTTCATTACAAAACTTTTAAGCTTTTTTGTTGCGCCATTAAGTCAATTTAGTTAGAAGTCTTAAAACTAAGTAGATTCTTATCATCATGAAAAAGTTTATTAAGCAATCTATTGATAACACAACTAATAATAAAATAAAATATTTATATTTATTTGAGCTTTCTTTCCTTGATTCGAATACGAGAATTCATAATCAAACCAAACTGGCATATGTACAAAATTAACTACAGCTTCTACCAACAACTGTTTCAATTATGGGCTGTACAAATATGAAACTCTTTTCAAGTTTTTGCCTTGTTTTTTATGTAATTTATAGGACATAAAAGATCTATAACTTAGCAAGCCAACTAAAAAAGAATTAATTCTAAAGTCTTACCCAAAATCAAAGTGAGAGCAAAAGTTAGGTAGCGATAACCAATAGTAATTGAGTTGTGAGAGTATCTTTTCTTGCCATTATTTGAAAAATACTCATCTGACTAATCTTATTTATATTTATTGATATATTACCTCAAGTACAGAAAAGAAAACCCCTCCCATTCCTAAAATAGAGCAAAATATTTCCGAGAGTATTATTCTTTATTAAGCTTTTTGAAGAAAAATCAAGTGCTTATTTAACTTTTTCTTAAACTATAGAAAATTATCAACTATTTCTATATAATTACAGTTTTAGTATCAACTTAGAAACCTTTCTTTTTTCTATTAGACATTTCCCTTCTTTTCTTTTCAATTTCTTTATCCTCATCTGATGAAACATCAATATCGTCCAATAAATTGCTTTATATTGCGTTCCCTATATGAAGATAAACCAACAAATTAAGTACTTCGCTCTAATTATTGTTATTAAGGAACACCAAATGCTGATAACTTATTAGTTGAGAAATAGTCAGGATATACTAATTCATAGTTCTTGAAAACTGAACTCTTTTTATCTCTTTAAACTAAAATAGAATTTGCCATTTTATATTTAAATCAATTACTCTAAATTGAAGTAATCTTTAATTATGGTATAAAATCATGGAAGTAATTAAAAATATAAATATTGTAAAAATCATTTTTATTGCTTTTTTAAGGCTAAATTTCGTTTAAATGCCAAAGACTTCTTCTTTTTAATAAATAAAAATAAATTAATAAATCTTTTTGAGATTTTCTAATGACTAATTAAATATTCCCATTTTATCTTCACTGTTCAATTATTATTGCTTTGATTCTTCTTGTTTTTATTAAAGTTTTTGAGTTTTATCATTTACGTAATTATTCTTTTTAAAATATGTTCTTTATATTTGACTTTCTTCATTTCTGTAAAATTAGCTTAATGGAGATTTCTGGGTCAACACAGGAGAATCTGCTTTATTAGGACTTTTAGATTATACCCTCAGTCCTTTTGTATAGGAATTGCCAAAAGCATTATAAAATATAATTATATAAGTATTTAATGACTCTTTAGGTGTTTATTCATCAATAACATTCATAGCAACCTTTCTACTAGGGGATTTATCTTCATCTTAAGAATACAATCTTGATCTTGTTAGCATTCTATCTAGCTTTCTAAATGATTAATAGTGATTATTTTGGTTTCTACTTGATGCTCCAAAGAACTTTTAAATATGAGAAAGGTTCTCACTTTAAGGAGTTAAAGCTCTTCTTTGTTGCATTCTATTTACTATTTTATTGTTTTCATTAATTTATATCTTAGGTGACTAATTTTCACCTTGGTACTTTTCATCTTTTAATCTATGTTCTAGTTCCTATTTTATCTTTGTAAGTTTGAACTTTAGTAGATCCCGATTTTTTTGCTATATTTAAATTTCTTGTTAAAGTTTGGCATCAATATTTAGCTATTTCTATACTTTAACATCTTTCTTTTTCTTTTACTACTCTTCAAGCTACTAGATCATGCTAGTACCCATCAATAGGTATTGTGACTTGCTTAAAGGTGCTTCAATTTTCTATAAAAAATCATTAAATAATTAAAAAAACTTACCTTGAAATTAGTGTGTACTTCCTTTAGTTATTCTAAGTTCTTCTATTAATATGAGAGTAATTTATCCAACTGGGCATTAATTTCTTTTTTCAATTAGACAACTTAAGCAATTTCTTTGAGTACTAAATCAGCTTTTTCATCAATATCTTCCAACAACAAGATAGCAGTATTTTAATTTGCAATAACTGACTTGTACAAATATCTAAATTCCTTCCTTGACTCTTGTTTCTTAATTTGTAATTCTTCTCTTTTCTAATAGAGAATAGGATTGAACTTATCTGTTTTCATAAACTTTTCAAATTTATAGAGTATGAGGGAGTATAAAATGTACTTAGCAGCTGCTTTCTTTTTTCTTTCAAAGTTTGCTATTGATCTTAATGAGTTGAAAGCTCTCTACTAATTGAATTTAAACTTAGAAGAACTTGATAAAGTAACCACAAATCAAAATACTATTAAAAATTCTATAATAAAAATATATTATTTCAATAAAAATTAAAATTTTTAATTTTAATGAAGAGGATATTTTATGAGATTATTCTAGTAAACATTTATAAATAATTAAGAGGAAATTATAATAATAAATTACTTTTTAATTTGTCAACCAAGATCTCAATGCTGCTAAAAGATATTGCCATTAAGTTATGGTGTATAATGTTACTATCAGCCTTCTAAGCTTAAATTATTTAAATGCAAATTATAAATCATTATTCTCATTTTTGTTTTATAATATATTTTATTATATATTTCAATAAAAATTTCAAAGCTAATTAAATATGCGCTATATCCACTTCTCCATATTTTAACAGGCATTTTGTAAATATTTAATTTTTATCCATTTTTATAAGAGATCTATAGAGATTATTTAAAATAAAAAGCATATTTAAATTTTAAAAATAACAAAACACAAATGTAAATTAGATTTTTCATAAAATTTAAATTAAAACATGTCCTATCGTTGTTGATACTTTATAATTTAAATTTTTATTGAAATTATTATTGTAATCTATAATGAAAAGAGAAAAGATATTTATCAAATATATATTGTTAAAATTAATTAGAAAAGGGGAAAAATAATTAAATATTTAATTTTTGATATTAACTTTGTAAATACAATATCATTTAGCAAGATAAAATTATTAATTAAATTGAATTGAATGTAGGCTGAAACTTTATTAGGACTAGAGGCACTGTACTTTAGAATTTTAATTCATGAACGTCTACTATAACTTTAGATTAATTATTATTCCTTGTTCTTGTTCACTCTCCACAAAGTATTTTGATCCTACTTCTATCTTTTCAGATGACAGCTTCCCTCTGTTGAGAGAATCAAGAACTCAACTTAATATGATCTTGACTTGAAAGTTATATTCCAGAGGTGCTGTTTACCTGTGAAACTCCATTATTTTTTGCAAAGTTATTTAAAATTGAAGAATTTAACAAGATATACTTTAGCAATGTCATAATGAGCAATTATTATTCATTAAAGATTCTTGTTTCTAATAATATTTTGAATATAAATTATAATTTTATATAAGAGATGCAATAATTAATTTAAGATTTAAAATTGCTCATTATGACATTGCTAAAGTATATCTTGTTAAATTCTTCAATTTTAAATAACTTTGCAAAAAATAATGGAGTTTCACAGGTAAACAGCACCTCTGGAATATAACTTTCAAGTCAAGATCATATTAAGTTGAGTTCTTGATTCTCTCAACAGAGGGAAGCTGTCATCTGAAAAGATAGAAGTAGGATCAAAATACTTTGTGGAGAGTGAACAAGAACAAGGAATAATAATTAATCTAAAGTTATAGTAGACGTTCATGAATTAAAATTCTAAAGTACAGTGCCTCTAGTCCTAATAAAGTTTCAGCCTACATTCAATTCAATTTAATTAATAATTTTATCTTGCTAAATGATATTGTATTTACAAAGTTAATATCAAAAATTAAATATTTAATTATTTTTCCCCTTTTCTAATTAATTTTAACAATAAATCAAAAGGGTTACAAAATACTATATAAATAGCAAAAATAATCATGTATCTAGTTAAATAAACTTATCATATTTTTTTTAATTTTAAACTAACCATTTGGCATAAAATAAATATGTTTGTAGAGAACTTTACTCAACTTTATTTTAAATTTAATATTTTTTAAGCTAGAGAATTCGGAATACCTCTGAACAATTCTTAATCATAAACTCTTTAAGAAAGTCTATATGTTAAATAAGATATATCTTTAAGTGCTCAAATGATAAACAAACAGTACTCAAGTTTTATCATTTAGTAATAAGGTTTCTTAAATGAGCGATCTTTTCAAGCTTTCGTGAAAAAATAAGAATAAGATTTATTTAAATGTGTTAATAATAAATTAAGTTGCAATGAGCAAAATTTGTTGTAAAATCCATGATGTAATTAAAAATATATAGGTTATACACGCTATTTTAATGCTATTGTAGAAATACATTTGAATTTGGAAAATTAATTATAAATTAATTTATTATAAATCAAAATCGTGGCAGGTAAAGTTGGCCAATTTAAATGATCTTGGGCTCATTCGATAGAGAATTCAAAATTAGCTGGACTTTACTATTGGCGGTACTATTTTATCGCATCCCTGGAGCGAGATAACTTCACTTTAATGTGAGGGTATAATTTAATGAATTTAGATGTGTTTAATTAAAGTCGAGTTATCTCGCTCCAGGGATGCGATAAAATAGTACCGCCAATAATAAAGTCCAGCTAATTTTGAATTCTCTATCGAATGAGCCCAAGATCGTTTAAATTGGCCAACTTTAACTGCCACGATTTTGATTTATAATAAATTAATTTATAATTAATTTTCCAAATTCAAATGTATTTCTACAATTAATTTATTTATATATAATATAAAAAACTACTCTATCTAGAAATTTTGATCATTTTGAGAAAGAGTGCTATAAAATATAATTAATTTACTCAATTAGGTATAATGTGTACAAAAATAACATTTAGTTTTAAAAAATTTAAAGTTAATTTTAAAACTAATATTGATTAATATATCAAAAATATTTGTGGTTAATTTAGATATAAATTTTTAAAAATAATCTATAATGAATTAATTATATAATTCATCTATATACAATATGTAATCTAAATTCGACTAACTTTAAATTTTTTAAAACTAAATGTTATTTTTGTACACATTATACCTAATTGAGTAAATTAATTATATTTTATAGCACTCTTTCTCAAAATGATCAAAATTTCTAGATAGAGTAGTTTTTTATTATTTAAATATATTAGCATTAAAATAGCGTGTATAACCTATATATTTTTAATTACATCATGGATTTTACAACAAATTTTGCTAAATCTAAAGAAGGTCTCTTCAGGATTCCCCAACCTTTTTGAAGTTTTATTTATTTTATATTGCTATGACAGTTTAATAAAAGAAATTATAATTTTTTAAAAAACAAATCTTATATTATTTTATTTGTTGTAAATTAATTTCTTGATATTTGAGTAAATTTTTATGATATCTTTTATTTGGTTTATTTAATCTTAATATGATATAATACAATAGATATTGATTTCTATTCTATAGTTTTTTTAGTCTTATGTTGTAAACTTACATTCTATTATACTTAATCTATTTAAAGAAAAATGCAATAAATAAGACATCTTTTATAATATGTTCTTTTATAGATTAATCTTCTAAATATTTTTTTAATTAATAATATTCAGTCGATGTACACTGTAAATGAGATATATTTTTATTTATTTTTTGCAAGAATACATTTAATTTGGAAAATTAATTTAAATTAATAAATTTAAAATTAAATTTGTTGCAGTTAACTTTTTGGAAACATGGAAAATATGGTACTTGTTCGATAGAGAATTCGAAATTAGCTGGGCTTTACTACTGGCGGTACCTTTCTATCGCATCCCTGGAGCGAGATAACTCGAATTTAATGCGAGCCTTAAAATCAACTAAACAAATCACTCAAAATTAAATTCGAGTTATCTCGCTCCAGGGATGCTATAGAGGTGTACCGCCAGTAGTAAAGTCCAGCTAATTTTGATCTCTATCGAACAAGTACCATATTTTCCATGTTTCCAAAAAGTTAACTGCAACAAATTTAATTTTAAATTTATTAATTTAAATTAATTTTCCAAATTAAATGTATTCCTACAATAATAGACAACAGTCTCAGTATCAAGTTAATTGAGCATTGAAAACCAAAAATAGATTTTAATTTAAATAAATGGGATTTAATTTTTTATGTCCTAATTAAATTATTTTTATTATTAAAACTGTTGTTATTATTTATAAGAGTCTATAATTCATCTTTTATTATACAGTAGATATTCTTATTTTAAGAAAATGCTTTAATTACTTAATATTTTAAAGTTTAAATCGATAAAAATACAAAAAACTAAAATGTATAGAAAATCTTTTTAGAACTTTATATAACTACTAAGATATTATCATAAAATATTACGATTAAATAATATTAGAATTTGTATTTAAATAATATAAAATTTTACCACTAAATAGCTCATAAATGATACTTAATAAATTTCCTTAAAATTTATAAAAGATACTAATAATTGATATGAGAATGTAATATTTTATATTTTTCTCCTTTTTGGAATTTCTTTATCATACAATCAAATAAATCCTTAGAATTATGTCTTCAAGGTTTTATATTTTCATTAATCAAGTTATATATATTTTTTAGAGTTATTTTGCTTGCACAAGATTCTTATATTGCTAAAATACATTTGATTTGGGAAATTGTGAAAATAAAATAAAGATCATTATTATTCATATTTATAACTGCCACTAATTAGAGTGACCTGTAGATCTAATTTGATTCACTCCAGATACCGTTATGTTCCTAAAGAGCCACGGATACTTACTGCCACCGATTAGTTTTAAACAGATCCTAAAAAACGATATTTAGTACATTTAGCACAAACATCTAACTATTCTGCCGTGTATTATAGGGTGATTTAGCGGATTTTGCACATTTAGCAGAGGATTTAAATTAGTTACAGGCTTGATAATATTATTAATAATAACTTTATTAAAAAAGAATGATTAATTTTTAATATTAAATTTATATGATTTAGCACATTTAGCAGGTTTAGCACATTTAGCGCCTGCTAAATTTCTTAATTGTATTATGTGATTAGAGTAATGAATTAATATGCTATTAGTTGATTTTAAGTAATTATGATAACTTAAGAGTAATATGCAGTAGTTTTAATACAGCTCATAGCAAATCAATCTCCAATTAGTTTTTCTTTGATAGTGCTCACCTCGCTACTTATGTTGCTTATTTAGGAGTGCTCAACTGTTGTTTGATCTTCCTCCAATCGTCTCACGAAATACATGGCTAAGTCAATTTCGTTGAATGGCAGTTTTTTATCATCTTAATGTTGCACGTTAGTTAGGTCAATCAGATGGCATCTTGTCTGAAAGGCTTCCTGGTCGATCTTCTCAAGCTTCTTAAGGGCATTGAGTTCGTTGTTATCACTACTGACGAGTCTACGTACTCTAATGCTGCTTCTCCATACTTTGCCTCGGTTGAGTAGCCCTATCCCTCCAGAAGTCTTTTCATCTTAGCAACTCTATCGCATCTAAAGAAGTGTTAGTCATTCATTTCGTCCATCAGAACTATCCTCGGCTAGAACTTTATTGGCACCACTTGCAGCTTGAAATGCGACTAGCCCTCCAAAAGAACATCGCAAACAAAGATCTATTCCAGCATTCTGATTATCGTAGTCTTCCCTGTATTAGCACTCCCGTACAGCCAAGATAATTGACATTTTTCACCATTAATTTTAATTTTTAATCTACTAATAGCATATTAATTCATTACTCTAATCACATAATACAATTAAGAAATTTAGCAGGCGCTAAATGTGCTAAACCTGCTAAATGTGCTAAATCATGATTAGATTTTAATATTAAAAATTAATCATTCTTTTTTAATAAAGTTATTATTAATAATATTATCAAGCCTGTAACTAATTTAAATCCTCTGCTAAATGTGCAAAATCCGCTAAATCACCCTATAATACACGGCAGAATAGTTAGATGTTTGTGCTAAATGTACTAAATATCGTTTTTTAGGATCTGTTTAAAACTAATCGGTGGCAGTAAGTATCCGTGGCTCTTTAGGAACATAACGGTATCTGGAGTGAATCAAATTAGATCTACAGGTCACTCTAATTAGTGGCAGTTATAAATATGAATAATAATGATCTTTATTTTATTTTCACAATTTCCCAAATCAAATGTATTTTAGCAATCCCCATGGTGAAAAATTTTTTGAAATTAAGGTGGTTGTATAAATTAGATTAAGAATTGAGAATGATTTTATTTTTATAGTAAATAATACATTTAAATAACATTTAGTAATCTTAGTAGGAGGATTGATGAGCAAAAGTAAGTTCTCAATAAAACTAGGATTTTTAGAAAAGAATAGAACTTATTTAATTTTAATTTATTTCCTCTTATTTTCAAACTATTTTTGACAAAGGATCAGTAAAAGCAATTGAATCTCAGATAGGTGACAAAGGCATATTCATTTAAGATTTTGCAAAGATTATTTATGAGATGAAATCCAAGATTTCTAATTATTAATACTACAAGATTCGAAAGAACCTACTTGGAAATTCTAAAATCCTTAAAAGAATTCTCAGATCCAAAACCACGTTTAAATATGAAAAGAATGAGCAGGATTCTAAGCTATGCTAATAAATACTCACTTAAGAATAACTTGAATTTTTAATTTCAGATAGTAGCTTGCAATAATAAATTGGTAAATCTCTCAGAGAGCGCGCAATCTTGTTTCACAGACAATTCCCAGAATCCAGGATCAGCTATTCTCAAATACTTAAGATTTATGGCAGGTTTGGGATAAAGTACAAAACTATAAAATTAGTTAAAAGGACTGATAGCATGAATTAAGCTAAACTATATAATCTTCTCTGCGAAATGAAAGCAAAAGTTTGCATGGAACAATCCTTGGGATCTAAGATAATCTTTGTAGATGAGGCCATATTCTCACCTCAGACTTAGTTAAAACGTTCTTGGGCTGCAACATATAAGCATCCTTTTGTCAAGGATCGGAGATCAGAGATGCAATCATATGCTCTAATCGCTGGCGTAGCTTAAGATCAGGGGCTTGTCCATTTCAAGATTCACAAAAGATCAGTGCGTAATCTAGAATTCATTCAATTCTTAGGAGAGATAAAGTAGATGTTTCCATATCAGAGAATCGCAATTTTCAT
Source organism: Oxytricha trifallax (assembly GCA_000711775.1). Lineage (NCBI taxonomy): Eukaryota > Ciliophora > Spirotrichea > Sporadotrichida > Oxytrichidae > Oxytricha > Oxytricha trifallax. The sequence continues at coordinate 59,165 of ARYC01000220.1, read as the reverse complement.
GGATAATCTCTCGGTACATAGAAGTAGAGCAACACGATCCTGCCTTGATGAGCTTGGATTAATCCCAATCTTCAATGTTCCGTATTCACCTTAATTTAATGGGATTGAAAGCACATTCTTCACTATAAAGCAGAATTACAAGAAGGAGATTCTCAGGAGATTGGCTGAGAATGAACGAATGAATTAAAAGGAATGTATAAGAATGTCTATTTGTTAAGTTAGTAAGGTTGTGATATAAAATTAAGTTAAATAAGGATTGGAGTTTATACTTAGGATTTAATGATTTAAATAAATTAACATTATTCAGTTTTAGTCCATTGAATTCTTTGTGGGGGTCCTCTCTTAAAAGTTTATGATTTGCAAAGATCCATCTGCTAATCTTTTGCGTTTTGTCAAATTCCTTGATTCTTCATTTATGAATGGGTTCTATCGAATCTGAACAGTCAATCTCTATCCGATTTCAAAGGATTTGTTTTAGGATTTGCGGCTCCCCAATCTTGCTTTCTACTTCATCAGGAAGATTCCTTTCCCAGGTTTTTCTAAAAGTGTTAATGTAAAGAATAGTTACTCGAGACAATCGGATGCTTAATTAATTAGTCGAACCAATCATTTGTAATCTCGATCCCATTTGCTTCCTCGGATTGTGCTCCTTCATTGTATCTAACCTGGTGAGCATGATCTATCACGGATCTTAAGTATTCATTCTTTATTGTTCCTAGGATCGTAAAGAAGAACATCCTCTCAGGAAGCTGTCCAGAGTTCATCTCTAGATTAGGAAGGTACATACTGACTTGCTCATCTTTTATTACATCAGGGTAAAGATTTTTCACAGACAGTTCTTGATAGTGCGGAATCTTATTCATTTATACCTAGTCAGATCGCAGTGCTCTTTTTTATCCACTTAGGATTGATCTCAAGAATGCGATCCGAGTTGCTTGATAAGGTGGCAAGAATAAATTCACTAGTTGTAATTTTATTTAAAACTATAATCTTACAATGGACAGTCAAGTATTTGTAAAGATCCTCCTTCGATCTGAATCTACTCGTAAGTTCCTCACTTTTGACTAATCTTGATTAGCTCATCTACTGCTCCATATTAAATAGTTTAGGGGTTTTTTATTTTAAATTATTATTTATTCTGGGATTATTTAATTACATTCTCTGACAGAATGTATTGTAATTCCCTTATTCAATAGTTTTTATTAGATGATTAGGGAGTCTCTCATAAAATCCCAAAATTTTTGTTAAAATATTTTTAAGATTTGAAAAATCATACTTTATATGGGATTCTTATAATTACTTTGTAATTTATTCAGGAAGATTTTCTATATTCCTAAATTTTAAGTTTTGTTCCTAATTTTTTTGACATTCTTTATTAATCTGAGAAGTTTACGATTTAATTAAAAAATCTTATGATTTATAATAAATCTGAGATTCTCATTCCTCTTTTATGATTTAAAGATTGTGGTCAAAATTTAATTATATTATTAAACTTTTTAGTTAATTAATTTAAAGGGTATTAAATATGCTCAACTACAAAATGAAATCCTTAAAAAGGGATAGCTCCCATCAAAACAGTTCATCTGAGGATGACTCAAAGCAGAGAAACGCCTAACAAAATTCTAGAGATCAAACCTCACTTTAAGAAAAGTAAGATTATTTATGACTTACTCCTAGATAAAGGAAATCTAGTTTGGCACTTGAAGCATCTGATGACAAAAAGCATGATTGCGATAGCTGCGGAAAATCCTTTGCCTCAAAGAGCAATCTTAATAGGCATTTTCGCGACTATCATCCCTCAAATCCTGGCTCCCCGAAATCTCAAAAATCCTAAAAATAAATATCGTAATGAAGGTATTCCAGAAAACAGTCGCCCGAGAGCGATCATGACTCAGACCAATCTTAGCAAGAGAATAGTAAAATCATTAATTAGCCTAGAGAATTCCTTCAAAACAAATAACCTCTGAAGAGATTAAAACTATCTGAATAATAATAAAGTGATAACTTTAAATCACAATAATAACAAAACGAGATTTAAGAGAGAGGATCAAGTTACAATCTTGATTTCTTAAAATCCTTCGACTTGGAACCAAAGCTAATGATACCACTCTTTCATAGTCTCAGATCTATCGCATCAAATCCTAGTCCTATAACAACAATGGGCACTCATTTTTACGGAACCTTATCTTTTAAGCAAACCTACTACAGATTCTACAGCGAACTTAGATTCCTTGATGAGCAGCATTTGTAAATAAATCTCAGCAATGAGTATGCTATTACGAAGAAAGCCAAGGATCTGGGATTCAAGAATTTGATAAATCTTGAGTACCTAGTAAAGGGGGAAGATCACATTGGATTGGCCTACTAAGTCTTCGTCTACAACTATCATGATTTTCTGAGATTTAATTTCCACTCTAGAAAAGTCAAGCAGATATGCCTCGGGATCTTAAATGGTGTAAGGGAGCTTCACAGTCTGGGATTCACTCATAGAATTTTAAATCCTAAGAATCTTGTCATAGACATAGATCCTCTTGAAATCAGGATTGTTAACTTTGAAAAAGCAATATTGCATTCCAACATAAGCTATTTCAACTTTACAGAAGATATCCCATTCATGCCTCTTCAAGGATAGTTTACAGAAGGAGATCCCTTAATCGATCTCTATGCTTGTGCATGCATAATCATTTACACTTACATATGCAAAGACTTTTTCGTGAGCGTTGAATCCCAAGAGAAGCTGATCATTCATGCTAAGAAAATCAAAGATGATCCAAAATCCTAAAGAGCTCTAATTAAGATCATTGATTCTTTCATTCTTGAGAATGATCAGAGTCTTTGGATGAATCTTGAAAGTCTAATTGAGCAGACTTAAGAAATTGACTTCAGATCCTTTAAGCATCAGTGACCCAAGAGCTGAAATCTTAAAAGAAATATCTTAACTCTCAAGATCAAAGCACAATCTTAAACTCAAGGATTAGCTTAACTTTTAATTGCAGTAAAACATTAAACAGCCCCATAAAATAATTCTCAAATCATGACAATATTGACTCCCACAATTTCATTCCCTATTTATCTTCTAAACGATGTGTTCTTATCAAATTATCAAACCCCATAAGCCCTTTCTATAATTCTTAAAATGTCCTGACAGGACATTTACAGGACTTTTGAAAGGACTTTCATAAATCTTAAACTCTTTCATTCTTAAACTTATAAAAAATCTCTAAAACTTTAGAGATCATAATCCCTTGTTTAATAAATCCTTAATGCATAATAATCTTTAATTATATTTTAAAATTTCATTCTTAAATCATATTAGTTGATAAACTTCTATCTCTAACAAACCCCAATCTCTAAAATAAAATCAGATATTTTTATTTATAAATTAATTCCAAACACTTATAACAAATTCAGACAAATATTCTTTGTTTTAAATCTTTACTTTGATCTTAAAATTAATTCTTAATCTAATTTATACAACCACCTTAATTTCAAAAAATTTTTCACCATGGGGAATATTGTCATTTTTAATAGATTAATGCACATTCAAATCATTTAAAGTAAAATGTAACTATTTGAATATTAAATAATGTAAAACATTATTTAGAAAAATAAGATTAGCTCTGAAATTTTATTTCAAATATTTTTTTCTACATTTAAATATGATATCATAAATATAAAAAGGCAAGAAATTTTTTTTTAATTATTAGTTAAGGTATTTTAAACTCACATGCAAATAACCTTTTTGTTGAATTAATAACTTAATAAAATAAAGGATATATTTACTTCAACTTAAAAATTTTTAAATTCTAAAGTTATTTAACAAAATATATTTATATCATAGATAATATATTGGGTCAATTAATCATATTTAAAAAGAACATATAATGATATGTCTTATTTTTACGGATTTATTTTAATTGTTATCAATATAAATATTATAATATCTCATTAAAATTAGATCTTAATAACGTAATTTATTATTTTAGATCCAAATTTACTATTAAAATTTTAGTTTAATTGTACTCTATGTACAATCAAACTATCCCTTGGTAGCACCTATTGCATTGAGTATTTCCATACCAGAGGAATTCGATATTCATTTTTATTTATTCATATATTTTACTATTACGATGTCGTAAAGGGTTTTCAAACATGTTAACTATCATATCAAGTCTTTACTAAGAAAACTTAAACCTCACTACTTTATATTTAATGTTTACAATGCCAAATCAACTAACGTACTGTCACTACTACACTCTAATATGACCTGATATTTGATAGCTATCAACAGATTGTTCTCTCAATTGATAATATTAAAAAATTATAATATTTGATAATCTTGTTAGAAATCCATTGATAATTGGTTCTAGTTTTCCTGATATAAGTTTGTAGATCTATAAATTAATATTTTTAATAATATTAATATCCAGTCTAAGTATTCAAATCTATCTTTGGTTTCTCAATCTTAATAATTTTAAAATAATTATATAAAATTAATCATAACAGAAAGTCACATCAATTCAAGTTCCAATCCAAGCAACAATTTTTATTATTTTCATTAAAATTAATGAATGCTACTTTTTAAGGTAAATTTTATAAAGTTTTATCAATAAATATAAATCATTTTTGGTATAGGTGATATGATAAACGAACTACTTTTGGAAATTATTATAGATATTATAAAGTTAAATTTTTATGATAAATATTTGAATTTTAAAAAAGAGTTTTTATTTAATTGACAGAATTTTAAACTAAGGCATTTAAGATACTTAAATAGAGCCGAAGAGAATAAATAGGCATGGTCATTTTTTTCACTAAATAAAAAATTAAAAAAAATATCATATTATATTATAAAACCGATATCAAATCATTATTTAAATTAAAAAATAGAATATAATTTTTGATACTAATATAAATATTTTAGATTTCTATTAAAATTTCTAATTTATTTTAAATTGTAGGAATAAATTTGAATTATAGCAAATTTAATTAAATTAACAAAAGTGGTAGTTTACATAGTTAAAACAATGTGCCACTTCTTCGATACAGAATTTAAGATAATTTTTTACTTTAATATTGGCGGTACTATTTTTTCGTATTGTAGAAGCGAGATTAATTAGATTTAATTTTGGATGATTTGTTTAGTTCATTTTTATGCTGAAATTAACATATCTTAATTTCACTTCTATAGGAACAAATAATACTCCAGAAAGAAAACTTTAACTGATTTTAAATTCTATTGTACAAATACCATAATGTATAGATGCCCAGAAAGTTACTGCCACTAAATTTAATAATTATTAATTTAATTACAAATTTTACTTCCCAAATCAAATGCATTTCTATAATATTAATGAGTAATAAATCTCTATAACTCATTATTTATTTTTATTTATAAATAAATAAGTCATATTACAATAATATGGAATAGAAACAATATTATTAAAACTTTAAAATCTCTTACATTCCATATTTATAATTTTGTCAATTTGTCAAAAAAATAAAGAACTTTTGATTAAATAGATCAGAATGTTCTAACCTATCAATATTTAAAATAAATTAATTTTTTCAATAAAAAAAACATAGTCGCTAGTGGTTTATGACAATTTTTAATTGTAACTATTATAAAAACTCAAAAGAAAACCCATTATATACCTTATTATTATTATAAAAATTCAATTCAGTTCAGTTCATGCCACAATATTGTTTTTTAAAAATCAACCTTGGACTCAATAGTTTAGCAATTCTTGATCCTCTTAAAAATATTAAATTGTTTGATTAACCTTTTTCATTAGTTACTTGTGAAAATATGCAATAAACACTCTTTATATTTTATGATTATAAAGTAAAGAATTTCATATTATTTCTTTTTAATAATAAAATTAAAATTATTTTTTTAAATAAATAGTTTTATGAATGATAACATATGTTTAAGTGCCAAGCAACAGCTAGATTTATTAAATTTAAATATTCTTCTATTATAAGAAATAACTGATTATAAAATATGAATATTATTAAAAAAATTGATTTTTAACTAATAATTTTATTAAAAGAAATTATCGACTCATATAGGGTAAAACAAATATTAAATTCTATTAATTTTGTCTGAATATAATATTTTAGTTAAATATTCATATTAGATTAGATACTCAATTACTAATATCTTTATTAGAAACTTTAAAATCGTAGTTATTTAATCAAATTTGATCTTATTTTTAATTTGTAAAAGATTAATTTTAAACTCCAAATTATTAGAATTATTTAATTATAATTTTTTTTACTTTCAAATTAATAAATTTTTATTTAATAAAAATATTATTATTATATTGTAATATTTAATTTAAATTTATGATTAATAACACATTTAGATTAATTAATTATTCTGGTAATGCAAATTCATAAAGTTTAAATTTTAAAAAAATATTTAATAAAGGTTTTTTATTTCCAAATTTTCATTTCAGTTATAAATGATTTGACTTTTATTATTACAACTAAACATCATGTAATTAGAATTATTCAAATTAGTTATTTTCACTTTTAATTTTATATCACTATTTTCTATCAAAATCTTAACAAACATTAGAGAAATCATAAAATAATTCTCAACTTTAAAACTGAAATTATGCGTTAAAGTATATTTAAGTTAAATAATAATCTATTTATAATAGCCTTTAATTTTTCCTTATGCAACCATCAAATCGATATTTTTAAGATATCATCACTTCAAATTTGTGAAAATTAATTAAATATGTAATCAAAATATTTATTTTTTTTAAAAAAATGATTTTATCTCTGAAATTTAAATGAAAAATCATAATAATATCTTTTAAGTCTTAATTCGTTGAATTAAAATATGTCAATGATTGAATGACAACAAAAACGGTGAGTTAATTGTATTGATAGTTTAAAATTTAATATAGTATTTTTAAAATTACAATAATTTTCTAAGATTTATTTTTTTCTATTAAAAATAAGTTGATACTGTCAATAAAATGTTTTTTAGTTTATTTTCACTTTTTAAATATAAAAATTTTTTTATATTACAGATAAATTAATTTTAAAAAATTAGAAAACTATAAATATAATTTAAGAATTTTTATTAAATTAAAAATGTATTGAAGTTAATTGTTATATTTTTTAATTTAAATAATTAGACTGTTATCTAATTCCCAAATGATTGGATAAAAACCGAATCTTTTTAATTTGGGACTCCGTATATTAATTCTTCATATAAGCCTGGAAGCCAGAAAAATTAACTTATTCTCAAACCAGACTTTACTATTTAAGCGGAAGAAACAATTGTTTACAACATAAGTTTATTTTTTTTAGTGATATTAAGTGGCATATCTCTTCCTCGTCATTGTTATAAGTTATAAATATTTATAGTTTAAATATAATTATTATCAAAGTTTGTTTGATAAATTTTTATCTTTAATAAAGTCATTAACTTTTAGAAGGGGTTGAGAAAATCAAATTGATAATTTTAGACAATAATAACAGAGAGTTTCAGCATGGTTTCGGTGACATTTCAAAAGATGTTTAAAGTAGAATACTTACATTAGCTGAAGCTAATTTAATTATAATAATATTATAATTTCCAAATATCTTAATGCTAAAAGTAAACGCCATTGATTGTATTTGTACGACTTGCTGATATTGCCTTGGGTTCTGATTTACTTGAAATATTTCTTGACAATGCAGTTAGTATTTTTCAATTAATATCTTTGAATTATAAATTATTTAAAATAATTGTGGGGAAAAATTTTCCTGCTCTATATAAAATTTGTAATTTAAATCAATTTGAACAAACGCCTTATTCCTGAAAATTAACTATTTCTCTTTCTTGATATTCAGATATTTTTATTTGATCACTTAATTAATTAATTGAAAACACAACTAATTTTTAAACAAATTAAAAATATTAAAAATATATAATAGAAAATGTAAATTTATCTTTAAAGGGGGTGTGTTTAATGATTAAAATCAAATAAATTTAACATATCACTGTTTAATACTAAAATCAAACCATCAATCTTAGTCGTGACGTAGACGTATCTGAATGAGTTGACGTGGCAAATTCCGTGACGTGGCAGTCGTGAAGTAGAAAACTCCGAAAAAACCATTCTTGCTATCACCTAGTCTTCACCTAAAATCAAGATGTCAACCGGGTTTTCACCATGGAGGACAGAGCTCGTAGGATCCTACCAGAGTGACAGAAGATGGAGAAAAACGCTTACCGGTCCCACCGCTGCTGGGAAACGTAATCCCTATCCTTTCGCTGTGGTAGCTTCAGCACCCTAACCCGGTGTGGGAGAAAAATCCATTTATCTTTAAAGAAAGTAGTTAAACATGTTTTAAAAAGCTGTTTAATATAAGGAAAATACAATTGAAAATTGGATAATATGTTTATTCTTAAAATCTTTTAAATATAAGTAATTTTAATGTTTTAGGCAGAAAAAATTCTTCCCTAATTGTTAATATTGACGGAAATAAACTCAAATGCTACTAGGGAAATGATACAGTTAATTTTTATAATATTTTTAAAGTTGAGTCAATGGTAGTGACTTGTTATTATGTTTAACAGGAAAGAAAAATTGTAATAAAACTAGATAAAGTTCAACTTCAATCAACAGAAGAATAACGTTTTAAAATATTCCTTATATCATCCATAAAAGAAAAAATTAAAAGTAATTAAATAACTTTAAAAAATAATTAGCGAATAATTAATTGATACTTTAAATTTTTAATATTAGAATCCTACAATAGATTTGTAAATAAATTTAATAAAACTGTATAAAAATAAATCTGTTAAGTCAATAATTTTTAATATTTCCATTAAAAAATCAAATTTTATTTAACTTATACGTAAAATCAAATAAGAATAGGCTTAATAAATTTGTTTTATTATGATTTAATAAAAAGAATTTTGAGTATTTTCAGAAAAAGCAGAAAGTTCAATTTAATTCATAGGTCTATATATGTATTTTAAAAAAACAATATAAAAAAAAGATAATCAGAAGTGTATATAAACAGGGATAGATTGTAAATTTGATTTTTTCAGTAAAAACAATTTCTTAAACTAAATGAATTTTAACTAATTTTTATAATTCAAGCATTGTTTAGAATCTGTAAAATGCTGAATAATTATCATGCAATCTTTAGAGAGAAATTGAATGTGAGCCAAGTAAGTTTTAGAGTGATCCTGGCTTTATCACTGCTACATAACCGAAATTCATGTATATTAACTCTTTAATTCATGGGGACAAGAATTGATGGCTTATTTTAAATAAAAGAGATAAGAAAAAAATATTAATTATAAATAATAAATTAATTAAAATTTTCAGCGAGTGAGTAAATTATCCACTTTAAGATATAATAAATGAGGATTTGTTATCAATAAAAAGTAATGCTTGTATAATTAGTATAAGTGAATAAAATGTTAGATATATAGATTATATAAGATTAAGATTATAATGCCATTCAAAACTCATAAAACTGATAATCAAATATAACCAATATAGAAGAGCAATTTTTTAAATAGATAAATAATTGAGGAATAAAATATTTAGACATGCACTAAAAATTATTGTTAACTATAAAAAATAAGTTAAAATTATTTTTATAAACTTACTAAAAACTATAATTTTCCAACAAATATTTTTGGTATTAATTTTTGAATGAAAAAAAATTATTTATAAGCTTATTTTTATATAAGATTATTCAATCTTTTCATATATTTGATTCTTTACTAATTACTCATTAACTTACAATTATTCAATTCTAAACAATACTATTTATCTATAACTCGTCCTTCCTAGCCAGGGAGGAAGCATTGAAATTAAAATTAAAAAAATTCTTTTAAAGAGTTTATTTAGAAAATCAATCGCCTGAAAATCCATCTTAATAATCCTAGAAAAATTAAATTCCTTCAAGACTTTGATAATCATCATTTATAATGACATAAATTTCATAAAATTAATCATAAATAGCAATAATAGCTTTAGCATTAGTTTCTCATCTCATATTAATGATTTATCGGCATCTATTTACATTTATAATAATCTATTATCAATTCTTTTCTTTTGTTTTTTTTTCAGTAAAAGTAAGAAAGTAATGTTTTAAACAAATAAAGAATATAAGACAACTTAAAGTAATTTAGTATAATTTAATTATATTTTTTCAAAATAAAATATTATTCTTCAATATTATTCCTGTAATAGAAGGGCTGACTGCTCTATTAATTTTATTAATTATATTTTATGAAGATTTATCTAAAAAAAAGTATTTATAAAAAAATAATTAATTTAAAAATATAACTATAAAATTCTACTTTATTAATTATAAATGTTTTTATATTTGTTTAAATAAAAAAGATAAAAAATATATTAAAAATTAAATTACACTTATTTTAAAATTAAATAAATTGTTATTTAAATATAAATATAAAAGTATATTAATTAAATTTTATATACTCCATACAGTACAAAGCCAAGTAAATACTAGATAAGGCTTGTAGATTTATTCAATAGAGAGGTAAACATCTAAACCATTAAACAATTATTTAAATAAAGAAATTTATTTTAGCAAGCCAGCAACTGGATATTATTTAATATGGTATTTAATAAGATTATACATATTAAATTATAAATTTAATTATAAAAAGACTATTAGTGTTTTTTATATATAATTAAAATTCATTATTTTAGATATTTCTCTATTTTTACCTATTTTTCTTTAAATCATTATTTATAATTTTATTAAAACATGAATAAGTACTTTTAAATCAATACTACTTTCTAAAATGGTTATTTGGCTAACTTCAGTGTTCAATTGAAATATTATTTTTTAAAATTGATTAAAATTGCTGAGCTCATCATCAATCATCGGAACATACACAAATTTGACATTTAAGTCTTAAAAAATTATAATTGTTAAATTCTTAATTGAGATAAATGTTATAATTTAAAAACTACAGAGGGAAATATATATTTAGATTCAATAAAAAAAATATTATTTATTCACCTTTATTTTGAATATTATAAATATACTCTCGAATATAATTAATAAATTATTAATTTTCTTTCTTATCTAATGAATATAAACAATTACCTTTTTATTTTATTTTAAATAAAAAAAGTTATCATTCAGATGTATACTTATTATTAATATTTCTTTATTTTAAAAAAATTTTAATTAAATTTCATTATAATGATATTTCTTAGATTATTTTTTTAATATCTAATCATTTATTGTTTTGAAAATAACTATATTCAATAAGTAAAATTAAAAATTTATTTATTCAGGGCTCAAAATTGTGAATAATTTCAATAAAATATATGGCTTTTATTTAATTTTTTTAAAAAGAATTAGGATATCATAGAGATAATTAATGATGTAGTATTATTATATTAAAAGTACTCTTAAATTTAAATATAATTTTTACAAATAATTTTATATTTAATCAAATTATAAAAAAAATTGATTCTATAAAATTATTTTATTTAAATTAAATTACAATTACTTGTTTTAAATCACTAATTTTGTGAAATATAAATATTTTTTTATTTTTTTCCTATTTATTAAAAAATTGCATTATTGTATTAAGTAGATTCCGAAATTGAAAAAATAAAAATTGCTAGATTCCTTCAAATCAATAAATAATTATGAAAAACAAATTCAATCTGTAATTTACAACTTAATCATAGTAAATTTAAAAATTAGAATTAGTAATGGGATGTTTTTATATGATATATTACAAATTACAAAGTTATATATTTTATATAACTTTTTTATAGTAAAATTATTCCTGAAATAATTATATGTAAATAAATAAATAAGATAATAATTGAGGTTTGATTGCGAACTCAAGATGATAACTTAATTTACCTTAATTTATTTTTATTAAACACTAATTTATTTTGAATTAAAAATGATTTTTAAATTTTAATTTTTGAGCAACAATTAACTTTTAATTGATTTAGATTATATTTGATTTAAACTATTTCAACCCCAATTTTGATGATTATATAATATGAATAAAAATTTAATCTTTATTTCATTCAATACCCCCTAAATTAAAATACCTTACCATAAATTATAATTATGTAATTTAAATTTTTATTATTAATTTTCATAATTATGAAAAATTTCTATTATAATTTTCATTCTCTTATAGTAATATATTTTGTAAATATTTGATAAAAATTCTAAATAATTTTGATGATTTTATTTCATAAAATTACAAAAGTTTATTTAATTACCGTAATGCCACAGTGTTAATCTATGTTTAAATAAATATTTAACATTATAAAAGAATAGTTCCTACTTTTTTGGTATCAACAATAAGTTCCTTTGAAGTTTACTATAACAATAAAAAGCTTTAAAGCCAGATTAAATATATTATATTAAATAAAAAATTGTTACCATTAATGGGATACAGTATGTTAAAATTTCAGGATTTTCAGGATTCCCTTTAGAAATGAGGATAAATATTTGTTATATTTTTAATTGAGATTTTTATTTGGAACATCAAAATTAATAAGCCAATCTTTAAAACAGAGTCTCTTTAAATCTATACTTACGAAGATAATGCTCTAATGTACTTATTTAATTTTTAATTAGTATTTTACAATATATCTAAGAACAATAACTCTATCATTCAATTATAATGTATAAACAATTTATTAAATTATAAATGTATATGAAAATATAAATATATTCTTGGTCTGAACTTATTTAATACGTTAATTATTTTAGATAATATTAAACTGTTCATCCTAGTGCTAATCTTGTAACTATGCAGTTAATACCTAATGTACAAGTTGTAAAGTTGGCACAAATTTATAAGGTTAATTTAAATAAGTAAAACCAATAATAAGATTTATAATATGTTGGATATTATATCATGAAATTTATATAACTAAACTTGCGTTTTAGAATGTCCATCCGGTTATTTTAAATTTTTAATATTATTATTTTTTTATACTTTGACTCAGACAGCATGTGTAATTAATGTACTTCAAACTGTTCTTAATGTTCTGAGAATAAAAATAATTATACTTAATTATAGGGGGGGGGGATAAATAACTTCACATATGTTTACATAAAATATATTATTAATTATTTTTTCCTTTAACAATTTTTTCTCTTCTAAGAACTATAAATATTTTAGGACTTCACTTTTATTTAAATTCATTTACCTTGCATAAATATTTTCTGGATTTCTAGTAAACTTAAAAATCTTTAAATACTAAGAATGGTATATCATATTTCTATGATGAAAAATCTATTGATAAAAATTCAAATAAAATTTTATTCAACAATGTCCTCTAATACTAGAATTAAAAAAATGCAAAAATACAAATTTTATACTCTAATTGTATTAACAAATAAATTATCCTTCTAAGGTTTATTAAACTACTAAAATTAATAAAAATAATAATATAAAGTTAGTCAACTTCCTATCCAAAATTACAGTTAAGAAAGCTGATCAATCAGAAATTATCTTTAATTTTAATTAAATATTGGATTAAAAGATTAATAATATATAAAAATAAATTTTAATTAATGATAGAAAAATCTTTATCATTAAAAGAAATTAAAATATTTACTAGACTATATAAAAAAATATTTAAACTTACATAATACTATTTAATGCTGTTTTATTTAAGCGCCAAAAATCAAATATTTTATAACTTCAAATTAAAGTGTGAAATTTTTTTAAAAATAAAATAACTCTTTATTAGTAAAGTCTAATTTATTTTAAACTCATAAAAAAAATATAATGAAATTGGACTTAGCAAAATCTAATATTGACTAATTTTACATAACATATAATTTATTTAACTCTGTATTTATCGCTTTTAATACAACTATAATAAATATAAATGTAATGCTTATCATGTAATCCAAAGTCTTTCTTTTACTAGGGTGATTGTTTAGGCAGTTGTCCAATAGGAACTGTAGAGGATCCTATAAATTGGAAATGCCAATATTGCCCAAGTCTATGCAAGAAATGCGATAAATCTCTCGCTTGTCAAGAATGTATATTAGGTTCATTTCTTAAAAATGGATATTGCTTGGACTGTAAACCGGAAAACGGCTAAAACTTAACAAAAATAATTACTATTATTATTATTCATTATAATTTAATTTAAAAATAATATATTTACATCAAATTTATATAATATTTCATTAAACTCAAATAAATTAATTAAAAGTGAATAAATTGAGCTTTGTTTTAAATATAAAAGGCTATACTTATGATTATGTAAACCAAACATGCATAGCTCTTACTTAAAGTGCCAACAAAAAATTATATATGAATAAAAAAAATTCTCCATAATTTACGAATTAATTAATTAATATCATAAAGGTATTATTTTATTATTATCTACATGTAAAACGTACTTTCTATTGAATTATAAAGTAAAATTAGATTTGAATTAATTAAAATATTTCTTTTTAAAACAACATGGATTATTATGCAATCATTTTTGGTGTAGCAGCAATGCCAATTTTGCTGGTAATTTGTTCTATAATTCTTGCAGTGATTGCATATAAATTAGGAGCAAACTTTAAAGACCGCAATTACCGAAAGACATGCTTCTTCAAATCCAACTACCTATCACTTATTTTAACTTATTTAATTAAAATCATGGCAAGTTGTTTTGGGTGTCATTCGGATAATATTGCAGGTGTGCATCGTTATTATGGGTGGAGATAGATATAACGCTTTACTTGTAGTATTTTATTTGTGTGCAAGGCTATAACTAAGGTTAATCTACTTTTACATTGTTAATTTAATATTGATACTTAATATAAGTTAAAGGAACAAATAGCGTAGTTATTAATATGTTTGCCTTATTTTTAATTTTTTAATTTTAATTAAATAAAAAAATTATTTGTAAAAGTACAGGTTGTTGAGCTTTATTACTATTAAGACCTCAGAAGTTTTCTTTTGGGAAGAAAGTCAATCAATGAGCTAGAAACTAAATAGAAAAAAATAATGAAAATTATCATATTTTTATTTTTACAAGATTATTTTGGTGGATTAAGAACCTACAAATTTATAATAATTTTCAAAACTCTTCAAAGCAAAATTATGCAGGCTGTTTACTTAGTTATTGATGCAGCGATTGTGAATGCTGGATTCTTTTTAATTACACCTGATCCAAAAATCACTGTTTTTTTATTATAATTTTTATTTTCTGCGCACTACTGCTTGTTAATTGTAGATTGTTATTTGGTCATCTTGGGTAGCTTGGGTTTGAAGCCAATTATACTTATAATCAATGACAAACTTTGTAAAAACAAAAAATTGGTAATATATTTTCAATTTATTTTAATTAGGTCATTAGGAGAAGTGATAATGTAGCAGAGGATGGCAGCTTTGAAGAAAACAAAGATAATAATCTTGAAAAAGATGCATTTGGTCAACCTAATTACAAAAGAAAATCACTTGTTAGCAGATTATCTAAAAGGTTAAGTGTATATTTAAGGTAATTTCTTTAGTGAATGCAAATAAAATTTTTTAATTTTCTATAAACAAATTATCATAAGTCATAAAATATGAGGCGCTTTCTTTCAAATGTTTTTATCTGCTTATTAATTGGTCATTCACTAGAAGAGTTTCATATTATCATTTCAAAAATATTAAACTATAGTCCGAGACTTTAATAATTTTGAGAGATTATATTTTCATATGATTAATCAGAGTGTTGACATTATTATATTTAATAAAATATTTTAATTATAGTGAAAAAACTTAATTACGGAAAATTAATTAATAACTTTAATGAAATATCTACACTTTGATTAATCATGTGAGAATATAAGCTCTCAAAATATACTCAGTTTTAGACTATATTTAAATAATTTTCTAAAATTTTGAAATGATAATTTGAAACTATTTAAGGTAAGGATCAATTATAGGCTGATAAAAAAATATTGGAAAGAAAGCGCCTCATATTTAAGACTTATGATAATTTGTTTATAGAAAATTAAAAATATTTTATTGCAATCTATAAGGATATTACCCTATATTTTTAATTATTTTGATATATTAATTATACAATGAGAAGAAATCCATGAACACCAAGTGACTAATATTCTCAGCAAAGTATTTATAGAGAATCCATATTTATTTTTAATGCAAATGCAATTATTATTTATATTAAATCACTATTTTTACTCTGAACGTTTACTTTCAATATTACAGATGTGCTCAAAGGATTATTTGTTTTAACTAAGTAACTTAATAATTATTTAGATAAAATATCATTCATATCACTCAAACCCCCATACTTCGAAGAGTGTGCAATTGAAGTCAGGTCCACTGGAAAGTATCTCATTATTGAATGTAGATGTGTTTGAGCTACTTCCCTTATAGAAATGATCCTTCAGGTAAATACCTAAGCGACCAAGTTTACCTCCACCTAGACCTATGTTACATCATCTGCCCATTATTACTAGTCATTTAGCTCGTACTAATTATACTACTGGCTCTCTCTCTATCTTTAAAAGTAAATAGGAAATTTTCCCCAGTCTCATAGAATTTAGTATTGACTTCCAAAGTTCAGAGAAGAAACTTCCAAATATCAACTCAAGTATCTTTGATTACTATGAGAGTATACTTCCAATATTTACATTTTTAAAAGAAGGTACCCACTGAACCACCATTTCTGTTTAGAATATACTAATATTAAATCCATGATCTTCATCATAGATGTAAAATGCTCAATTAAATTACTGATTTATAAATCGCTGAGTATTTCTGATTTATCTGATTTCTTAGGGATAAAAGCAATCATAATTCCTAAACCCCTTCAGTAGTTTGATTGAGTTTTTGATTGATAAAAGTAGACTATTAGTGCATACTTTATTAGGGTTTTAATAGGGTTTATGTTGGGATTAATGTTTAAATATTAGTAATTTAAGTGAGTATATGCGAGGTTGGTGGTCAGTTTATAACAGTGAATATATACATTTATTGTTTAAATTGTGATATGGATGTGATGAATAGTGAATAACTCAAGCCTGTTCTAAATTATACGTCTATAGCAAGGCTCCTCTATAAATCTCCTGCAACTGTTAGGTCACACTGTCTTAAAGCATTGATTTTAAAGAGATAGCATCTTAATTCTAAGCCTAAGAGACCCTTAAAATTTTAGCAGCATCATATTGGCTATCTTATTAATGATAAGACTCTTAAATACTGGGCTCATTTCTCTCTAGCCTAGAGGGCTGTGATGTTTCATCGCCAATTTCCTGAGCTTCACATATCTGCTTAATCGATAGCTAACATATATAAAAAGAACGGAATATCTTACAAGACAGTCAATCGCATTAAGAGAGTGATTGACTTTAATGTTCCATTTTATAAGACTAATTTAAATTATATATTCGATTAAATGCAGAGGTCTTAAGAGCATAATATAAAGTTCATACATGCTGATGAAGCTGTAACATTCAATACCTTTATATCAAGGTCTTGGTACAAGAGGTATAGTAATATAGAAGTGTGTGATTAAAAGTTTTAGATTTAAACTCATGCTATTCTTGGTGAATAAGTGAAGATAGTGGCCTCGAGACTTATGTTATTCACCCTCGTTCTATAAAGACTGAATAATATATTGAGTTCTTGCAATAACTCAGAGATAAGTACGCTGACGAAGAGATTATTCTGTTTGTAGATAACTTGTCAGTTCATAAAACTAAAGACTCAAGGAAGGAATATGAAAGTCTAAATAGAACACCTGTATTTAATGTTCCTTACAGCCATTAGTTCAATGGAATTGAATTATATTGGGAGTTATTGAAAGGTCATTATAAGAAATTGCTGCTCTATCACTTGATAACCGATCTGAAGATAGATACAGTCGATTTTATAAAGAGTGCTGCTAATAGAATCAGCGATGATAAAGCTAAAGTATGTGCAAGAGAAGGGAGATTTTTAGTATATAAATAAGTTTTAGATTTAAACTAATGAATAAGTTCACATATTAAATTTGCCCGTAAAGGGTTTTGGCTTATCTTTCTTTACTTCCTCTTAAGGCTTGCTTGGTCCCATGTTTCTTCTCTTTGTGCCAACCCCTGCATCTATGTTCATCTCGTCTGGCTTTTATAAATCTTTGAAGAGTCTCTTACTCAATTCGTGCTTTACTTGAGACTTTCTCTCTCTGTTTAATTTGCTGCGCTCTTTCATCAAGTAAATAGCAGTGCCAGGTTTTTCTATAAAGTTAGAAGACTAAGCTTACTAGAGATGAATGGACGCTTCTGTAGTTCCTATAGCCAGGTGTCGCTGATTTTTATTCCTGCTTCTCTTTTTCTTCAGGAGAGATGCTATAGCGTTTCTTGTGAGCTTCTTAAATTATTTCATTTAAGTAATCAGGTTTCAGAGTTCCAAGGACGCCAAAGAAGAAGTTTCTCTCTGGCAACTTATTAGAGAGTTGCAGCTTTGATGGAAGGTAGAGAGCAACATAAGGATCACTCATAGCATCATCATAGAGATTTGTTACTGATATTTCAGGGTAATTAGGTATCTCGATCATCTTTATTTCATTAGTCTTAAATAATTTTTTCTCTTCGCTTAGCAATGCTTTTAAAAACGAGATTTTCGTTCCTTCCTGAGTTGGCAAGAACAATCCAACTATGGTTAATTTATTAGTATAAGCTATAAGTTTACCTTTCTAAACCAAGTACCTATAGAGGTCCTCTTTACTTCGAATTTTTCCTATCAAATCTTGAGATTGAATTCTCTTAATTGCATCATTCATAGACTCCAACTTGCTCCCTCTTTCTAGAAATGTTAATGAAATTTAAAATTATGGATTTCCATTCTAAGTTTATTAAATTCTTACTACTAAATAGGGAGGACCTACTGGAGGTCAACCTTGAAAAGATATGAGGAGAAGCATTGAAAAACTTGCTCCAAGTTTCACAGATTGATTTCCATTTTTATCAATCTATCTCCATTAAATTGCTCCTAATAATGTTTAATTATTTTAGGAGGTCCTCCAAATTAAGTTCAAACTTTATTAGGAGTTAAAATTAAGGTTATAACTTAATTAGGAGCATATTAAATAAAAAAATGTTAATTACTTTACGTCCAAATTAAGTTCAAACTTGATATGGAGGACCTCCTAGAGAAACAAAACTTCATTAGGAGTATTTTAATTTACAAAAATGTATAAAATTCTCTTAAAATATGTCAACTTACAGTCTTTTATGGTTAGTTAATTTTCTTACCTCTCAGCAAAGAATCTACCAGAGTGTCTTATACTCGACTATTATAGTTTATCAAGGTAGTATTTCTCATTATTATTATAAATTATATCAGCAAATGATAATGAGCGCTTACCTTTTGAGAAGAGCGGCATTACTTGGGTAAAGTCAATAAAAATTATCATACCAGCAACCTAGAATAGAAGAGACCAGAGACGCTTGTACTCAGTGGGAGCCTACTTATGACAACTTTGACCAGTCTAACTTTGAGATTTAATTATAAGTTAAGTAGGAGGTTATCAAAGAAGCTTTGCAAATTGAGGAGGAGGTTAAACAGCCTGCCATAGAGCATTAATAAATACCAGCCAAAGTTGACTATTAATGCAAAGAATGCAATAAAGTTTTCCCTTACAAGCCTACTTATAAGAGACACTTGAGAGATATACACAACGATATGCCAAGGTTATATCTCAATCATTAAAAGAAAGATGGGAAATATGTCTGTGAGTTCTGTGAGAAGCCATATTCTCATACTAGAGACCTCAAAGCTCACTTAAAGAAAGATTAAAGTTTTGTCTTCATTCATGAACCTACAGGGAATAGATTCCTCTAAAAAAGAAGATCAAGAAACTCAGTGTAGTCTATTAAAGATGAGGTTGCAGAAGTAAGTCAAAATAAAGAAAGCAGTCAAGAACCTCCCAGTTTCTAGGATAAATAAAATTCTGGTTAAAATTGAGGCGATAAAGATTCCTATTTGAAAAATCATTGACAAATATTCTTGCCTTGAAAGTTACCTCACTCTTAAGTATAAAGTAGCGAAGAGAGTCATCACTAATGACTTATATGCCTATAAAATATATCTATTCAATTAATTTCTTGCTGATGAAAAGTTCTAATGGATTTCGCTAATGAGTATTATGCTCTTTAGCAAGCTAGGTTTAGAGAGTGCAAGCATATTAAAGCGGATAAGATGAAATAAGAGTGGTTGTATATTTAAAATACAGATATATAATGAAAATTTCAATTGCATGAACTCTTGTATTGTCTTAAAACCTCAATTTTCTTCTTTATCTTCTTCATCACTATCATACCTTGTTCTGCTTCAAACCACGAAAAATATTTGCGTTGAGTTCTTGATCTTCTTAGTGTCAAAGATATCTGAGCTAGAGATGCTGTGGCTGCAACCTCGACCTCTTCTCACTTTAACACTGTGTTGGTGGAGATGCTGTTAGCCTTAGAGACTCCATTATGTTTAGCCAAAATATTAGAAATTTCAGAGATTTAATAAATTAAATTAGGTTTTGTTTGAATTATTATATTTTAGATTAAAATTAATTAAAACCTCTCTAATTAAATTTCGTTATAGATTAAAACTATTAGTATGATTAAAATTTCTCAAACATTAAAACTTAAAAAGTTTTAATAGACCTAATTTAATTTATTAAATCTCTGAAATTTCTAAAATTTTGGCTAAACATAATGGAGTCTCTAAGGCTAACAGCATCTCCACCAACACAGTGTTAAAGTGAGAAGTGGTCGAGGTTGCAGCCACAGCATCTCTAGCTCAGATATCTTTGACACTAAGAAGATCAAGAACTCAACGCAAATATTTTTCGTGGTTTGAAGCAGAACAAGGTATGATAGTGATGAAGAAGATAAAGAAGAAAATTGAGGTTTTAAGACAATACAAGAGTTCATGCTATTGACATTTTCATTATATATCTGTATTTTAAATATACAACCACTCTTATTTCAACTTATCCGCTTTATATAGTTAGATGCCATTTTACTTGGAAAAGATCATGTAGCATTTAGACTCCCTCTCCCCGAATTAACTTACAGAGATTTCTTATCTGACAATAGATGTCAGATATAAATTGGCTAGATCGTGCAGCAAATAGTAGAGGATATTGAAGAGCTTCACAAGCTTGGATATGTTCATAGAGACATAAAGCCAGAAAACATCACAATGAACTTTCAACCTCTTAGAGTTTATATTATCGATTTCAACAGAGCTCAAAGATTGCAAGCCTCTGCCTTAAGTAATGTATACGGTACTCCTGGATATTTCCCAAGAGAGTGAAGATTGGAGAGATGGAGACTCTTAATGGGATATCTGGTCTTTAGCATCATTTATAATAGAGTGTGACATTCTTATAAACAATTACTTTAGCTTTAAAAGTGAGAGATAATCAAAGCAAAGAATCAAGAAATATCTTGATAAATAAAAGATTAAGAGGCCTGAGAGATCTTGCATACTCAACCATCATCAAGCCAAGCTAAGATAATTAAACAACAATAGAAAATATAAAATTTCAAATAAAAAAGATAAAATTCAGAGAGCTGCCTAATGACTCTAAACTTATAATTGTTTGAAATATTTAGAAAAAATCGTTTCTTATACTCACTTAAATTGCTAATATTTAAAAATTAAACTCCTACATAAACCCTAACAAAGAATGCACTAATAGACTACTTTTATCAATCAAAAACTCAATCAAACTACTGAAAAAGTTTTAGGGTTTTGATTAGGACTATTTTAGAATATTTTCTCTTACAACTTATAATTCTCAGTCTTAATAGACCCTTGAGTAATATTATTTTATTATAAATTAATTCAGGATCGAAGTAATGAGGTCAATTCACAGGGATAACTTCACAAACCTATTTCTATAAATTAATCTAGCAAAAGTTAATGAGATAAAACTAATTTAATAGAGATTAACGAAGTACAAAAATAATAAGTATTGAATTGCACAAGAATTCAATTTAACAAAATTATTCACTAAGATTATTCAAACTTTAAATTACAACAAATTTACTATTCAAAATAAAAATCAATCTTTACTTCAAATTATTATTCCTTTTATTTTTGATAATATTAAAAGACGTCTTAAATTTATTATTAGTGCTTGATGTTTGAGAATATTATTATATTTAAAATTTATCAAATTTAACTAAAAATCTTAATTAATAGAATTTATATTTAAGTATATTGACTTGATTGGATAAATATATAAAGAGGATAAAATCATATTTATTAGCACTTCAAACTATATTTTATTGAATACATTAATTTAATTTTACTTGATATTAAATAATAGCTAAGATACTAATATTTAAGATTCTCCTCAATATTATTAAATTGTAAATTAAAAGTAGTTTGATTGTAATTAGAAGTTGTTACTACAGAAAATTTATGATTGGGTGCTAAATTATAAATCATGGAAGTTTTAAACTATAAAAAAGTAAAATAAATATTTAAAAAGATTCTATAGCAGTATAAAAAATTTAATTTTAATTGATCTTTATAGACACAAAAATCCATATTTTATTATACATTTATGAATTAAGAAAACCATAAAATAAAAAAATAAGTAATTAGTATTGTTGCAATTTATATTTATAATATAATATCATGAAATTTTATAGAAAGAAGTGAAAGATACAGTTTTATACTTTTTATAATCATTTAAATATATAAGAAGTTATGAATAGTATAATGTAAGAATTATTTACAATTTCGAATTAAAATTGAAAATTTATTAAATACTAAACCAAAAATAGTGAGTAGATCACTAAAAACGCTAATAATTTATCTTTTTCAATTTTATTTAAGAGCTTAAAACCAAAGACTGCTTTATATATTGAAATTTATTTGTAACCATTTTTATTGATGCTAAATATTTATATACTCTTACTAACTAGTGAGATAATAGAATTCTTTTAATTAAGTTCTCTATTAAAGTGATATTAAACAGAAGAAAAAAAAAAATTCCTCAAAATTAATATACGTTATTTTTTATTACTGCAATTAATCACAGGAATCTGAAAATCATGCTCTTTATGCTCTTTTTTAAATGAATAAGTTCATATTCAAAATCTTAATTAAGGATGAAGAATTTTAAAGTGAATCTAAAACACTTTTTTTAAAAAAACAACAAATATGGGTAGTATTACAAGTGAATTTTTAAAATGTATAATTTAATGATTTTTTTAATAAAAGTTATATTTAATTTTTTTCTTCTTATTTATCATTAAATGAATTTTTCTACATATTTATAATCTTCAAAAATTAAGCAGACTTGTAATTTAGTATAATAATATTATTAATTATGATATATAAAATATAATTATAATAAAAATGATTTTCATACCATAATCTAAATGCATTTATAGAAGAAAAATTAATGCTTAATGAGATTAATTTCTAATTTTTATCAAACATAGACTAGTAATCTAAATCTCAAATAAGTTAAGTAACCGATACTTTTTACTAATTAGTTGAAAGAATTATTAGCCAAAAAAATTAGAAAAAGGTTTAAAAAAAGATTTACTTACAAAACTTCCCATAAATATTTTGATTATAAGTCTGAGCAGGAATCTTCCGCATAAGTATATAAAATAGTTGTGAAGTACATGCTATGATCTTGTTTATAAAGCATGTAAAATTTCTAATACAAAATCTGTTATGACTGATTCTCACTGAAAATGCAAAGTTTTATATGTTTTAAAACCAATTAACTATTAAGGCTAGTTTTTTATTTGTTGGTCAACTCTTAATAAAAAATTTATAATAGAAAATTAGGTAAAAGTAAAATTATGATGTTAATAAGATTTTCTTTTGTTACTTTAATTATTTTTTAAAAAAATACAATTATTTTGTTTAAATAATTTTAACATTAAGATTCTCTTAATTTGTACTTATTGTTTCATAAAATTTTCAAATTTATAGAGAATGAGGGAATATAAAATGTACTTGGCAGCTGGTTTCTATTTTCTTCCAAAGTTTGCAATTGTTCTAGTTGAATTTAAACTTTGAAGAACTTGATAAAGTAACCTCAAATCATAAAAATATTAAAAGATGTAATATATTAAACAATTATAGATTCAATACAAAATATATTATTTGAATATTTTAATGATGAGGATATTTTATGGGATTTTTTAGAAAACATTTAATAAATAATTCACAGGAAATTATAATAATATATTTCTTATTAATTTACAAAACCAAGATTTCCTCTTATGCAAAGAAATATTGCCATTAAGCTATGGTTTATAACGTTACTATCAGTCTTATAAGCTAAAATTATTTATATACTAATTATATAATCATTATATGATTTTTATAATTAAAATTTTAGTATTTATCTAACATATTTTATTATATATTTGAAAAAGAATTTCAAGCTCATTATTTATGCGGTATATGTACTTTTCCATATCTTGCATTTAATAAATATTTTATTTTTATCCTTTTGAGATGTTTAATAAAATTATTAAAATAAAAAGCAAATTTAAGCTTTTTTGAATAACAAAACACAAATATAAGTTAAATTTTTCATAAAATTAAACATAAAACATGCACTTTCGTAGTTGATAAAAATTAATATAAATATAATAATAATAATACTATGATCACATTCAAAACCCCAAAACCTTTCAGTAGTTTGATTTAGCTTTTGATTGATAAAAGTAGACGCATACTTTATTAGGGTTTTAATAGGGTTTATTTTGGGGTTTAATGTTTAAATATTCGTAATTTAAGTGAGTATATGCGAGGTTGGTGGTCAGTTTATGACAGTGAGTATATAGATTTATTTTTTAAGTTGCGTTATGGGTGCGATGATTAAAGTGAACAACTCAAACCTATTCTAAATTACACATCTATAGCAAGACTGCTCCATAATTCTCCTGCAACTGTTAGGTCACACTGTCTATTAGTATTGAATTTGAAGAGATAGCTTCTTAATTCTAAGCCTAAAAGACCTTTAAAATTTTAGCAACATCATATTGATTATCTAATTAATGATAAGACTCTTAAATACTGGGTTCATTTCTCTCTGGCCTAGAGGGCTGTGATGTTTCATCGCCAATTTCCTGAGCTACATATCTCTGCATAATCCATAGCTAATATCTATAAAAAGAACGGAATATCTTACGAGACAGTAAATCGCATTAAGAGAGTGATCGATTTTAATGTTCCATTTTATAAGGATAATTTAAATTATATTTTAGATTAAATACAGAGGGCTTAATAGCATAATCTAAAGTTTAAGCACGCTGATGAGGCAATATTCACGTTTAATACCTTCATATCGAGGTCTTGGTATAAGAGTTACAGCAACATAGAAGATTATGATCAAAAGGTTAAGGTATAAACTTATGCTATACTTGGTGGAATAAGCGAAGATAATGGCCTCGAGACTTATGTTATCCACCCTCGCTCTATTAAGACTGAATAAAATATTAAATTTTTGCAATAGCTCAGAGATTAGTATGCAGACTAAGATATCATCCTGTTAGTTGATAACTTAACAGTTCATAAAACTTAAGACTCAAGGAAGAAATAAGAAAGATTAAACATATTACCGGTATTTAATGTTCCCTACAGCCCTAAATTCAATTTAATAGAGTTATATTGGTGTGTTATTGAATGGCCACTACAAAAAAATTCTACTCTATCATTTGATGCACGATCTGAAGATAGATACAGTCGATTTTATTAAGAGTGCTGCTAAGAGAGTTAGCGATGATAAAGCAAAGGTCTGCGAAAGAGAAGGAAGATTTTGTGTTTATAAATAAGTATAAGATTTAAACGAATGAATAAGCTCACATATTAAATTAACCCATGAAGGGATTTGGCTTCTCTTTCTTTTCTTCCTCTTAAGGTTTGCTTGGGTCCATGTTTATTCTCTTAGTGCCAGCTCCAGCATCTATATCATATCGTCTGGGTTTTAGAAATCTTTGAAGAGTCTCTTACTCAGTTCATGCTTTACTTAAGACTTTCTCTCTCTGTTTAATTTGCTGCGCTCTTTCATCAAGTAAATAGCAGTACCAGATACCAGATTTTTCTATAAAGTTAGAAGTCTATACTTACTTGAGATGAATGGATACTTTTGCAGTTCCTACAGCCACGAGTCACTGATTTTAATTCCCTGCTTTTTTTTCTCTTCAGGAGCGAGGCTGTAGCGTTTCTTGTGAGCTTCTTAAATTACTTCACTTAGGTACTCTGGTTTAAGATGTCCAAGTCCTCCATATAAGAAGTTTCTCCCTGGTAAATTATTTGAGAGTTGTAACTTTGATGTAAGGTGGAGAGCAACATCTGGATCACTCATAGCATCATCATAGCGGTTTGTCACTGAGATTTCAGGGTAGTTAGGTATCTCTATCATCTTTATTTCATTAGTCTTAAATGCTTTTTTCTCTTCGCTTAGCAATGCTTTTAAGAATGATATTTTTGTTACTTCCTGAGTTGGCAAGAACAATCCAACTATGGTTAATATTTTATTATTTGATAAAAGCTTACCTTGTTAAACCAAATATCTAGAGGTCCTCCTTACTTCGAAATTTTCCTATCAATTCTTGAGATTGTATTCTCTTCATTGCATCATTCATATACTCCATCTTGCTTCCACTTTCTATAAATGTTTTTGAAATTTAAAATTCTAGATACCAATTCTAAACTTACTAAAATTTTACTACTAAATAGAGAGGACCTACTGGAGGTCAACCTTGAAAAGATATAAGGAGAAGCATTGAAAAACTTGCTCCAAGTTTTAAAGTTTGACTTCCATTTATATCAAACTTTCTCCATTAAATTGCTCCAAATAATAATTAATTTAATTAGGTGGTGCTCCTAATTTATTTAAAACTTAATTAGATGGTTCTATTAAAGTTCTAAACTGTATTACGTGGTACATTAAAAAAATTAAATTTTAAAACCTCCCTTCCTAAATTTACAAGAACAGCTTTAGGAGCACCACCTAACTTCACAAAACACATTTAGGTGCATTTTAATGAATAAAATGGATGAATTAGTGTATAAATTATCACTAAATTTAAGACTAATGTCTCGTACTCTGCTCTCATTAAACCTCTCTAAATAAACCATTGAGGATATGCTCTTACTCTTGTATAAAGGTAGAATTTAAATAGCTTATATAATTATTAATAGTATTTTTAAAATGAGCGATAACTTACTTAGAAAAGCGGCATTGCTTGGCATTAACCAGCAAAAAATTTCTTTAATAAATCAAAAGAAAATTGAGACTTGCGATGCCTCTACCTAGTACGAACCTGAAATTTTCTAACTTTAGGCATATTTTGAATAGCAATTTAGTTGTTAAATAGAAATTTTAGAGCAAAGAAATTTAATGCGAAGTTCCAATGAAAATGGTTAAAAAGGAGGAAGAGAAAAAAGAAATTAAAGCATTACATTTATGTGAAGAGTGTGAGAAGAACTTCACTTATAAATCTGCTCTTAAGCGTCATATCTTAGAGCAGCATTCTAACAAGCCCAAGCTCTATCTTAAGCATGATAAGATAGATGGAAAATATTTCTGCCCTTACTGCAATAAGTAATACAATCGTTCAAGGGATCTAAAAGTTCATCTATAAAACCATTATGGCAAGAAGTTTGAAGTAATATATCCAGAGACTGGTAGTGTCTTCCTTTAAAAAAAGAAAGCCAAGAGACCCTTTAGATACTTTGGAACAAAGAGTAAAGAAAGAAAATAAACTTATTATAGCAGTAAGAAACCTACCAGCCTCAAAGAAAGTAAAAATCACTCTCAAGATGCATGCACTTAAACTTCCAATAATGAATATAATTGACCTTAAAGAGTGTAAAGAAAGTTATCTTATCCTTGAGGATAAATTTGAGAAGAAAGTCATAACAGGTAAGTAGTTCGCATACAAGATATATCCATTCAACTACTTCAAATGCGATGACAAGTATCAAATGGAATTCGTAAATGAATACCAAGCACTTACGAAGTCAAGAGACAGATAGTGCAGATTTATAATAAAGCTTGTTGCTATTTTCTGTTTGCTCAAGATCATGTAGCTTTTCGTCTTCCTCTATACTAAATGACATTAAGAGACTACATTTAAGATTAAAGGATACCAAAGTAGTTACCTCTTATTCTTACAAATGTTTGCAAAGGCATTGAGGAGCTGCACATTCTTGGATAAGTTCATAGAGATTTGAAGCCTGAGAATATAATGCTTGACTTTTCACCTCTCAGAGTAGTAATAATAGATTTCAATAGATCATAGAGAGTTGAAGCTTCAGGACTTGGCAACATGTATGGTACTCCTGGATACTTTCCAGAAAGAGAGGACTGGAGAGATAGTGATATTAAGTGGGATATATATATATGCTCTAGCAGCAATTATTGCTGAATGCGAATATGGCAAGAAATGATTACTAGAGCTGCAAAAGAGTGAAAGATTCAAAACAGAGAATTCAGCAATAACTAAACTAGAATAAGATAAAAGGTAGAATGAAAGAAATGTCTGAGTAGATAATTATTAAGCCTAATCATAGAGCTGACTATACAATAGACTAAATTGTAAGTTGGATAGGAGAAATAAAGTTTAGAAAGCTGCCTCATGATGCCAAAGTACTGTTTGATTGAATAATTAAAATTAAACACTTGCATTACACACTAATTTACATTACATTATAACCCTAAACCCCTACATAAACCTGATTAAAACCTTAATAAAGCATGCGTTAATAGTCTACTTTCATCAATCAAAAACTCAATCAAACAACTTCAGGGGTTTTGGGGTTTTTAATAAAAAATGGAATAAAATATTAATATACAATTGATAATATTGCATAAAAAATACAAGACTGTATAATAAATAATACGATAGAATATTTTATAAAAATTATATTTAGGCAGACCAAAAGATTTTAGGGTTTAAGCCTCTGTATTTTTTAATTTTAATTTCTTAATCTTTTTTATTCTTCAAATCTTTATCTTAATTATTTTTCCTTGTACTTGTTCAGTCTACAAAGATGAGATCCTGCACTTATCCTAAAATATAACTTGCCTCAAGTTAAGATAATCTGAAGATCAAACATCCCTTATTTTATATGAAAAAATATTTCAGAAGTGCTGAATGCTTGGGTAACTTCATTATTTTGAGAAATATTATAGAAACTAAAGATGTGTAAGAACATACAATAATGCGAATTTTACCATAGAATAATTTTGGTCTTCTAAACATCCATAAAATCTTAAGTTTTTTTAATATTTCTCAAAATAATGAAGTTACCCAAGCAATCAGCACCTCTGAAATATTATTTCATATAAAAAAGTGATGTTTGATCTTCAGATTATCTTAACTTGAGCCAAATTATATTTTAGGATAAGTGCAGGATCTCATTTTTTTGTGGAGACTGAACAAGAAGAAGGAATAATAATTAAGATAAAGATTTGGAGAATAAAAAAAGATTAAGAATTTAAAATTCTTATATACAGAGGTTTTAACCTAAAATCTTATGGTCTGCTTAAATATAATTTTTATAAAATATTCTATCGAATTATTAATTATATAGTCTTTTATTTACAATGCCAATATCATCAATTGTATATTAATATTTTATGCCATTTTCTAATATATTCCTACAATATTTTATCATAAGGGAAATAAAACAATATGTATAGTAAGTATAAATCATTTACGTAATATCTTCATTATAAATAATAAAATTAAACTATTAATCCAAATTTAAGTGTAATTTATGTTAAAAAGAGTTTACTTAAAATTTAATCTAAATGTTAATATTTAATTTAAAGCAAAAGATTTCAGAATAACTTTGAACGATTCAATTTATTAAACTTCCTAAGAAAGTTTTATCATTGTTGTATATTTTTTAAGTGCATAAATGACATCTAAGCTTTTCACAGAGTAGTAAGGTTTTTTAAGTGAGGTATCTTTTGAACATATACCTTAATCATAAGCTCAAGGTTAAAATATAATTTAATTAAATAAGATGCAATAACAAAAAGATATCTTGAAGCTTACCCAAACTTTGTGAAGTTTTTTTTTTATATTGCTAAAATAAGTCAATATTAATGATTTTATAAAATTAGTAAAGCGATTTCCCATAATTATTTTTAAGAATAATTAATAGAATTTAGCCGCGAAAATTTTGAGAGTTACAGCTAAATATATAATTAAAAAATATATAAAATAAGCATGTAATTTTACCTCCTTTATTTTTTTATACTAATGTTGTGAAATATCTAGTTTAACTTAGCTATTTAATAAATTTCAAGAAAGATATTTAAAAATTATTTAAAAAATGATTTTTAATTAGTTTTGTTTCTATAATATTCAGTCTATGTACTCTGTTAATGAGATATATTATTTATTATATAATAGACAACTTACTCAGCCGCAAGCTAATTAAGCATTAAATACCATAAAATTAAAGAGATTTATACATAAAAATTATTTTTATTTTTTTATGAAATAATTATTTCTTGACATAAAAATTAATTAGTTAAGTAATTTACAAGAATCTGATTACATATTTCACTGAAAATTGATTTATTTTGTTAAATTTGTTTCTTTTAATTAAATTTAATTTAAATTTTAAGTAAATATAGATTAATATATTTTATTGATTATTATTTTACGTTAAAATTATTGATTATTGCTTTATATTTACATTTGAAAATAATTTTGAAAACTTTTATAATTAAGATATAAATTTTAATAATTTTCTATTTGTGAAATTTTTTATTAAAAGAAATTAAGATTCTTGTGTATATATAAATTACTACAACTTTATATTAAACAGCTTATATCTTTTTTTAATCATGTTAATAAATAATTTGAGTATATTTTCGTATTGTAAGAATAAATTTGATTTAGAATATTAAGTTATAATTAAATTAGTCAAATTAATAATTTGTGCAGTTAATTTTCTGAAAATCATGGAAATGCGGTAAAAGTCTGATAGAAATTATAAGTTAACTGGATTCACTGCAGGTGGTACCCCTCTATAGCAAACTCTTTGCGAGATAAATCGAATTTATTTTTGTTAATTTGTTTAGAAGATTTTAATGCCAAAAATAAATTCGATTTATCTCGCAAAGAGTTTGCTATAGAGGGGTACCACCTGCAGTGAATCCAGTTAACTTATAATTTCTATCAGACTTTTACCGCATTTCCATAATTTTCAGAAAGTTAACTGCACAAATTATTAATTTGACTAATTTAATTTTAATTAAATTTCCTAAATCAAATGTATTCATATTCCGATAATTCTTCTGATTATCATAGTATTTTGAAAATTAGTCTGTACAATAAAATAAAATTTAGATTTTTCTATTTTTGAAGACTTATAATATAATATTAAGAAAATTTTATTTAGAAGTTTCTTTAGATCCACTAATCATTATTGATAGAATATTATTAAAAAAAACATAAGTTATAAAAGATCATAATAATTAAAAATATGCAATTATATCCAAGAAAAATTTCAATAATTTTATTAAAAATATTTAAATTTGCTTTATTATTTACATCCAAATTACTGTTTCTATAAAGTAAAATTTATAAGATCTTTAATTTTATAAAAGTTTAAAAATAATTTTGTTTATATAATTTATAGGTAAATATAAATTCAAGTACCAAAAGAGTCTTAATTAAATTTCTATATCATCAAATAATTCCTATGAAATATATTATTTATTGATTTTAAACTACAAATAATTTAAATGCTTATTTAATAAAACAACAATGCAATTGGAATAGATCTAATAAATGGGATAAATTAATTAAAAATTCTAAGGAGCTATAATATAATGTTCAAGATAAAGATTTTTATTTAAATCATAATCAATAATTATCTCATTGAGATAAAATTCTCTTATATATATTCTCAGGGGAGGGATATCTCCACCAAGAGAGAAGTCTCCGGCAAGTAATTTATTAAAAATAAAATATAATTTTTAAACATTAATTAGTTTGTATAAATTTTTTTAAAATTCAAAGTATATCTTAAAATAAAATTCAACTTATTTAATACTTGTCTATGTTAGGATTTTATCACTTCGATTTAAACAATGATTATCAAAGTTTAAAATTTATTTGATTAATATTATAACTACTTTAATATTATTAAATTATAATACTGGCTGCCTCTGATGGGTGAGCACTTTATATTATCTATTAAATCTTTTCTGGAAAATTGAAAGTGAAAAACCATGACAACATTATAGTGTTGTAAATATTCAGAAACGGTGATCAAGTACACAGTTGATATTATTAAATGAATTGAAGATCAAAGAGGAAAAAGAGTATTTCCAACTTATATTGATTTGATTTCATGCATTGATACCTTAAGATTAGTATAGAGCACTCTTTGCTTGTAATGTCAAAAGCTTGTAGGATTTATCTACCAATTTTCAATAAATGAGCGCTTTTGTCTTTCCTAGTAGGTTGACATCTCTATTTCTCAAGCCCACTCATTGAAATAAATTATAGCGCTTATTTAGTATTTTGACTTAATAAGTATTTTAAACTTAAGCATAAAAACCATTCGTAATAGAACTCATGTGTTCTTTTCTGCATGAGAATATAAGTGTGCTTACGTCCTAACCTTACAAGCTCTAATCTACTTGCTACGAAGAAATCTTTGGTAGGCTCTTTAGTAGTGTCCGTATGGGTAGGCAACAGCAATAAATGAGATAACGGCGATTTTTAGTAATAAATATGATGATCATGAATCAATTTCAGCTTCTATAAAATGTATTCAATCATAAGAGGAAGACAAAAGACCAAACAGAAAATCTCAGAGACTTCTCCTTTGTAACTCTTCGGAAATAAAACTAACATAAAATTGAAAGCGGCTTTAAATACTCAGACAACACAGCTAACATTAAGCAAAATAGTCATTAGATCTATTCCAAAAGATTACAAAATGTGCAACTAAGTCTTGGGATTTGGAAGAAGATTAGGTAAAAATAAATTAAAATTCAACATTAAATCTGCTCTCTCGACACTTTTTCCCTTTATTTCTAACGAAATTTTAATGGTGCTCTTCGTTAGTCCTTACTTCATATTGCTTCCTTAATTCGTTAGTAGATCTAAATTTTAAAAAATGCCAAAAATTAAATTAAGAAAACATGAATGACAACTAGAGCTGACAACTAGAGCTGACAACTAGAGCGAATACTGTGATCATAGCCACTGTTCGGTAGATGACATTAGATTTAACATGTCCTAAAGATATGAGTTGTTAACTATCTCACGCACAGATCTCCTAAAAATAAATACAAGTCACATTTGCACGTTTTATAGAAGAACATAATCCAAAGTCATTTTGCTATCAATTCCTTGATCTCTCTATAAAGATTAAGCTCAAAAAATTGTTAAATAGCATTGAAGTGAGTAAGTCAAGATATTCAAAAAGTAATACTTCCAATGATTATTTTAGCCCAAGGAGCGAACTAAAAATACTGATAGAATTCTTTAAAAAATATAAAGTCAAGAACTAGCTTTAGCAGATATAATTAATGGTTAGATTGTTAGAACAAATAAAAAAAAACTAATTAATGTATTATAAATGATACAAGAGTCATATCATGAAATAAAAATAATTTTTCATGCATGTCTTTTTTAATTAAATAATATATAGAAAATAAATTCTATAATTAGTACTTTCTTTCATCCTCAAATTTTAACATATTTTTAGATAATTTTAATAATTTTTTTTAATATTACTAATTAATTTATTAATAGAGCTTAATAATGGCTTAAGGGGATACATCATACATCCTTTGACCTTCTTTAAAAGTTAAGGAAAACTGTTGTCTGAATTTATATTATGAATAATGTAAAATAAAATGTAAATAGGAATTTATTTAAATAAACTGTTGTATCATTAATCTATATTAATTTTAGAGAAATATATAATTTTTAGATAAAATAAAAACACAAATTTCATTAAAAAAACTAATATATCTATGTTTAACCTACTATTAGTTGTTACATGTCTTTTGAAATTTTAATTAACAATTAATGATTTTAAAAAAGAAAAAAACAAATTTACTTGCCAAGATACTTCCCTAAACTTTTTTTATTAAAATAAGAATGGGAAGAAACTTTTCAACCCAAGTTTTTTATTTAAATACTTACCTCGGATCAATGAAAATAATTTACCATATTTTGAGTTTTTATTGTATTTTATGTACAGTCAAGCTATCCCTTGATTGCTCCAATCACATTGAGCATTTCAATCCCATAGGAATTCGATTTTTTCATTTATATATTACTATTGTAGGAATCAATTTGATTTGGGAAAATAAAATTATTAAAATCGTGGCAGTTTACTCTCTGGAAACCGAGAAAAGATGGTACTTGTTCGACAAAGAATTCAAAATCAGCTGGACTTTATTATTTTTGGTGATACCCCTCTATCGCATCCTGCATCTGGATAACTTAACTTTAATTTGAGAATTAAAATCAACTAAACAAATGAATCAAAATTAAAGTTAAGTTATCCCGATTCAAGGATGTGATAGAGGTTACCGCAAATAATAAAGTCCAGTAGATTTTGAAATCTCTGTCGAACAAGTACATTAATATCTAAGTTTTCAGAAAGTTTACTGTCTATAATTAAATGATTAATATAATTAATTTTCTTAAATCAAATTTATTCCTACAATATTACGATGTCTTACAGGGTAGCTAAACTTGTCAACTATCATATCAAGTTTTGACATAGAAAACTGAAACCTAACTACTTTAGATTTTATAAACCCCATGTGTTAAAATTTAACAAAATAAATAGGATAAAATCAAAGGTTTCTCTATAAATGACAATTAAAGCAAATTAGAATTTACTTTTTTTATAAAAATTTATAAATTTATAGATTAATACTTTTATAATAGAATAGTTTTTTCTGTTTTGTTTTTTTTTCAGGTCTGCCTCACTTTACTTGATTAAAAATTTCTTGTTCTTTTAATTCCATTTTTGATATCTTTTTTTTATTTAATCCTATCTTCAAAAAATGCAATTCTCATTCTTCCTAAATTTTTATGTCCTCATTTTATTAAAATGTTTTCTTAAATTATTACAAGGAATTTTCTGGAGTATTTTTCTAGTTAAAAGTATTTCTTCTTAGTAACCAAGATTAATTCAATAACATTAATAATTGTTGAAATATATCAAGAATTTTAATTAATAATTTTATATGAATTAAGCTACTGAAACTGTTATCTTAAAAAAGCACTAAGTTGGTAATTCATAATTGGTCTAATGGTAAATTAAGAGTTAATTCTCAGTATCATTTTTTTATAATAAAACAATTAAAACTAACTTTTAAATTGAGAATTTTTATAAAATAGCTAATAATATTTTCCAATCATCATATACTATTAATATTTTTGTTTTATAATATTTTACAATGTCAAGTCAATTAAGGAACAATTTAGACTACACTTTAATAAAACATGATTTTCGATAGCTATTAATAGATCATTCTCACTATTGATATTAATTTAAATAAAGTATTTTATAGATAGTCTTTTTAGGAACCCAAAAATAATTGGTTCAAATTTCCCTGATATAAGTGTGTAGATCTATAAATTAATATATTATTTGCTAACTTTTTATATCTAGTCTAAATACTCAAATCTAACCCTAACTTCGCAATTATAAAAAAATTAATTATTAAATAATTTAATCATAATAGATTGTCACGTCAATTTAAGCAACCATATAAGCAACAATTATTATTTTTTATTAAATTTAAATGAGAACTACTACTTTTACAGGTAAATTTTATAACTCTTATCAATTTCTAAGTTCCGTTCAATACCTAACAATGTTATAGGTAATATGATTAACGACCTGCTGTTAACAATAAAAATTAATTTACAAAATAACAAATTTATAATATTTTCTTGAAAAATCATCGATTAGATGTATTTATTTAAATAATATTTCATTAAATTCATTAATTCTGGATTTTATCATATATTAAATAAAAAAATTTTCTATAATTAATGATGTTATTTTTAAATTAATGAAAAATATATTATCGACATTAACCCTAAATTTTATCAATATTCTAAATTTAAAATTTTTTTTTGATTTATTTTCCTATAACTTATTTATAAAAAAACTTACATTTAGATTTGAAATTATTATAGTTTTTTTACAAAAAAATATTTGATATTATAAATTATACAATAATTTCTAATTAAAATTTTTGAAAAATAACGATTAAAAGCAGATTTAAAAATGAAATCTTTCATTTAATATATATTCTAATAGACAACCCACCCTCCTACCCTTCTTCTTAATAGTGCCTCTCCCGTAACCCCTAAAATATCCTTATTCCAATTAAAATTTTATCCTTAGGTTCTCTCTAATATTTATAAATATTGCATAATTTAGTCTAATTTTTAATATTAAGTTATTAAAATTTCAATCCAAAAATATAATTTTTTGTTTATAATATTAAAATATATTATTAAATTTTATTTTATTATAAATTCATATTTAAAAAAAATTTTTATTTTAGAATTGTTTTATGCCTAATAAAGTAAATTTATTATTTCATTAAAAAACTAACTTTTAATTTAATAATTATAGATAATTAAAATATTAAAATACTATCTTTTATTAAAAACTTAATAAATGACTTTAAAGTTTTATATTTACTTACTGATTAACTGAAAAGATTTGTAATTTCAAAATTTAGGTTCGAAATAAACTCAAAATTATCTTTCTTTTTTTATTTATAATATAGATATCAAAGTAATTCTTAATTTTATGTTCTTTTATAAAAAATAAATATTTATTGTAAATAAATTTATAAAATTAAATATTTTTTGCTTTAATTATAATTTCTCATTAAGTTTATTCCTAAACAATTAAAATAAATGAACAATTGGGTAATGCCCCCCTGGGGGGTTGTTAAAATATTTTTTCTTATATTTTTTAAATGCTCTAAAAATCATCATAACATCAAAGCAACATTAAATAACTCATTATGTAAGCAATTAATGATCTATACAATGAAACAGTAGTAAGCCAAATTATAGTAACCTATCCCATTTACATCATAAAATACATTAGATTTTGAATTAATAATACTAGTTTTGTTTTTTATTTTATGTTTAATTTATTTTTAATTTCTCTTATTTATTTAATGAAGTCATTTAAAGCTTTTCCAAAAGAGAAAAATACAATCATTCGATCAACAAATATTTAAGGTAACATTCATAAAATCACTTCATGCAAATGGAAAAGCTTTAAATGACTTCATTAAATAAATAAGAGAAATTAAAAATAAATTAAACATAAAATAAAAAACAAAACTAGTATTATTAATTCAAAATCTAATGTATTTTATGATGTAAATGGGATAGGTTACTATAATTTGGCTTACTACTGTTTCATTGTATAGATCATTAATTGCTTACATAATGAGTTATTTAATGTTGCTTTGATGTTATGATGATTTTTAGAGCATTTAAAAAATATAAGAAAAAATATTTTAACAACCCCCCCAGGGGGCCATTACCCGAACAATTTATTAAATTAAATAAATGTAAGTAGTTTCAATTTGAAATTAATTTTAATTGATTTTTTGATATGCACTTAATTTGTATAGAGAGTCCTGTATACTTTATTTAATTTCAATCTTTTGTTAAAAAAAGATTTATTTTCAAATTAAATGAATAAAATTATTTTGTCAATCTTCTTAACTACAAAACACATATAAACATATTAGCCATGTCTAATTTTCATTTTCTAAAGCCTATTTATTAAAATTTTATTGATAATTTTTATTTGTTAAAGAGAAACACAAAGTTCACCTGGTTCAAACTTATTTAGTTTTTCATATTTTTATTCAATTTTTTTATTCATGTTTGATTTAACTTATTCATGCATTTTTTCATTTCTACTATTAAATTTATTTAAGCTTAAATTTAATAGTTGAATAATCTTTGTTATTATACAAAATAAGAAAATCTCTAAATGCTTATTTAATTTCAAATTGATCTTATTTAGTATTCTTTATTAATTTTTATAATCAATCTTTTATTGTATTATTGAATGCCTCAGCACATCCTTAAGCTCTTGAATTATAGGGTCTGGATATTATATGCTTGATATTTTAATGATTACATTCAGTCAATTTATACTAACAAATTCTTTACCATTATCTGGTTAAATTATCTATGGTAATCCAAATTAAATTACAAATAATTCTATTTTCTATATTACTAAGTCGCTTGTTAATTCTTTAATGGATATGCTTATGCAAATTTTAAAAAATGATCAATTGTATTATGCAGAGTAAATAAGGGAAAGAATCATTTAAGTTCTTTTTGTCAGTTATATAAATTTTTTTTCTTTCTCTAGGTTTAAAAGTATAAATACTAAAATTTTGTTTTTTTCATTGATACTTAAATGAATTTTCGCTTGCATTTTTAACAGTTTGAAATATATTTATTGAGTAGTTTTTCCATACCATAAAAATAATTTAAATTTTGCTTAATTTCTAGATAAAAATTGCTTCTGTTAAGGTGAAGTCCTTTTTTCACTGTGGAACATGTGCCTTATAAGAAAACATAATATATATCATTATAAAATGGAATAAAATTTTTTTCATTCTTGCTATTATTCATATCATTCGTTGTAAATCTTGAACTGTTATCACTACTTATAAAATCATCACTTAGTTAAGGTTTATATTTTTCTACTACTTTATGAATTTTATATTTAAAAGATTTATCTACATCATTTTTTAATTCATTTTTTTCTGGATTGCTTTTCAATTATCCATATTTTAAATTTACTCGTATTGTTTAAAATCATTATAAACTGGAGGGTATTATTTGTTGTTATCATGGCCTATTCTTATATCAACGCTTGTTTTTCTTCTTTAGATTCTTTTTTATCAACTTTAATCTAAGAAAATTCTATAATAGTATTTTTATTTAAATTAACTTTTATTTCCACTCATATTTTTATATCTTTTTAATAGTTTTAGAAAACATTTTGAGATATTTCTTTAATAACTTTAAATTGTAATAATTCTCATAATATATCTGTTCTGACCGAGACCCCCCCCTACCCCCTCCCCCCCCTTTATAATAAAATTTTTTCAAATTATATGAAAAACATATTCTTATGCTTTGAATCATGATCTATCTAAAAAAAAATCTTGACCTGCGGGCAGCTACTGTTATTTATTATTATATTTGATGAGCTTCACTACGTCCGTCGACTTTTTTTATACATGCTTGTATAGGAAAATATTACAAATGAATTTTATTTTTGAGTGTTATTTTAATTTTTATTATATCTATTAACATAAACGAACCCAATTTCTATTTAATTATTTTTTATATCTACAATCGTCTTTATTGAGCATAATACTTTAAAATTATATAATAAACATTTACACTTTTGTAAATATTTGTCTTATCATATCTTTATTAATTATGAAAATAATATATTAAAAAATTAAACAATATCTAATTATTTTATTTAATATTTTAATGATTAACAATAGTAGATTAATTTTATTAATCATTTAATATAAATATAATTATACCTTTTATCAAAGATTTTTATTTTTTAAATTCATTGATAATTTTATAAGTTCAATTTCTCAAAATATCACAAGAAAAAAATAATAGAATTAAGATTTAGGAAACAATAGTAGCTCTATAGATTAGAGTTTGTTCAGTTTGAAAAAATAGTCAAAAATCTCTCATTATCTTTCCAAATAAAGTTTTTAAATCATGTATAAAACATATTAAGTTTATTTAGAATTGAACAGAAAAAAAAACGTGTAAGTATTAAATAATGATTAATAGATAAGGCTTATTTTTTCTATAAGTTTGAGGATTTGTATAATCTTAAAAATTTAGAGTTAGTATTTGTAACTGATTTTATCCAAAATAAGATAAAGAAGAATTATAATTTTTGATGAGATGAGTTGTGTATGGACCCTAAAAATGAAGTACTTTATATAAATTTTAAAAAATGAATTTAATTAAGAGTGTGTTAATGAAATTGCTAAGCTATCTTACTAAAATATAAAATGAACTCATTGAATTAAAAATTCAAACTTGTATAAAATAATTTAATTAAAAATTTTCTCATAAACTATTTAAAAATGATTTTATAATTAATTAAGATATGATAAGACAAATATTTACAAAAGTGTAAATGTTTATTATATAATTTTAAAGTATTATGCTCAATAAAGACGATTGTAGATATAAAAAATAATTAAATAGAAATTGGGTTCGTTTATGTTAATAGATATAATAAAAATTAAAATAACACTCAAAAATAAAATTCATTTGTAATATTTTCCTATACAAGCATGTATAAAAAAAGTCGACGGACGTAGTGAAGCTCATCAAATATAATAATAAATAACAGTAGCTGTCCGCAGGTCAAGATTTTTTTTTAGATAGATCATTATTCAAAGCATTAGAATATGTTTTTCATATAATTTGAAAAAATTTATTATAAGGGGGGGAGGGGGAGGGTCATATTTTTTATGGGGGGGAGGGGGGTCTCGGTCAGAATATATCTTAAATTCTAGGATTTATCTTTGTTAATTATATCAATTGGTTCTCCTTCTATATCTGTATATATATATTTATTTGTGTTTTTAAAATATAGCTAATTTCTTTCATTTAAATGAATGATATTCATTTTTATTTTATCTATTTCTATTTAAATTTTGATCGAAATTTAATTTAGTTTCTTAAAATTATAGATTCATATATATGACTTTAATAAATGATATAACCGACTACAATTTGCCTTTATAAATGGAATTGATTGACATGATATTTTCATGCCAAACAAAATGCTCTAAACATACAATTACCGTTTATATCTTTAAACAATTAATTGAAATTATCGTTAGTAAAATCGTCTGATTAATTTTTATAATTTTATTTTTATTTTGATTCTTCTTAATCACTTTATAAAGAGTTTTAAGCTAAGCTAAATTCTTTAATTGTAACATATTTTTTCATTATTTATCAAAATACAATTAAATTGGGAAAATAAGATAAATTAATTAATAATTCGTATTTTAAATGTATTAACTGCCACTAAATACATAAGCTTGTAGATCAAATTTGAGAGGGGACACTTACCGTTATGTTACTGAGATCACACCGTTTCTTCAATATCTCATGCTCTTACGATTTTCGGTACTGATCTGTGACTTGACCGATTTGACTGATTTGATCGATTTGACTGTTTTACTCTTTTTGGTCAAATGAGTCAACTTAATTAGTCTAATTAAATTAATTAAATATTCATATACTGAGATTTGACCGATTTGACCGTATACAGTTTTTTGTCAAATGAGTCAAATAAGTGAACTTAAGTATTTAATTATATTAAAAGATTTAAATATTATAATTACTGCTAAAATGAAAAGATTGCTAGAGAGGAGTGGCTACTCCACAAAAGTAAAGAATGGGGATGTCTCTTTAGAATATGTAAACAGTATAGTCGTAAAAACTACTAACTCTTTGCCTTTAAAAAGCTTCAGAAGATCGATAGATAGGCATTTGAGACCCGGTGCTATTTGATTGACCTGAGTAATGTCTGGAAGAGCTCAGAGAACAAATTCCCCTTCGATGCCACAGACTTGCCTAAGTACATTCTGACACTGTTAGAAGAAGAGGGTGCCGTACCACAATACTCCCAGGAGACGAAGGTGAGCAGAGAACTGAGCGGGATGCCTGAAGATGAACTGAACAATGATCTTATCACGGAGAACTCGTAGCAGTGAGGGAATGCTGTTTGCCATTTTTATGTTTCATATATTTAAATCTTTTAATATAATTAAATACTTAAGTTCACTTATTTGACTCATTTGACCAAAAACTGTATACGGTCAAATCGGTCAAATCTCAGTATATGAATATTTAATTAATTTAATTAGACTAATTAAGTTGACTCATTTGACCAAAAGAGTATACGGTCAAATCGATCAAATTGGTAAATCGGTCAAGTCACAGATCAGTACCGAAAATCTTAAGAGCATGATATGTTGAAGAAACGGTGTGCTCTCAGTAACATAACGGTAAGTGTCCACTCTCAAATTGATCTACAAGCTTATGTATTTAGTGGCAGTTAATACATTTAAAATACGAATTATTAATTAATTTATCTTATTTTCCCAATTTAATTGTATTTTGATAATATTTAAAATTGAATTAATGCTTACAAATTAAACATCCTTAATTTAATGATTTACATTTTTATGAATTTATTTTGAGCCTTTTCATATTTAATTAAATCGAAGTAATTTTATTAAAAGAGCTTTATTTTTGTTATCTTATGTCTCTTTTATTCATTAAATTTAGTGTAAAAATTATTTATATTCCACTACCGCATAGTTTATTTACTTGTTAGAATTAGAGAAATCTTCTATCTTGCTCTTTTTGCGATGTTAAAGACTAAAATTTTTTTTTTTATATAATAAGATAATTTTATAGTATAGCAAAATATTATAAACAAAAATTTAAATTTTGGATTGAAATTTCAATAACTTAATATTAAAAAGCAGACCAAGTCATGTAATATTAAAAAAAATGTTATTATATATTTTTAGTTCCGAGATGTAAGAAAAATAACACAATTTCAAAACCTTAGGTAAAAATTTTATATATATATGAATTGGGGTTTTTTAGGGGGTGTACGGGGAAGTTTACTACCAAGAAGGAGGGTAGAGGGGGTTGGGTGTCGGTCAGAAAATATAAATAAATTAAGTCAAATACAAATAAATTAAAAAATAATATATTTATTTATATATAATGTTGAAGAATAATTGAAAAATCTATTATTATTAAAATGATTTGATAATATATATTTAAAAAAATATTTTTGATAATATAATTAATTAATTAGTATAATATTCAATTTACTGAAATTTTTTTTACATTTTGTAAAATAAGACTTTTAAAAGATTAATTTTTGGGTATTCAATTTATTAATTTTCTTTATATTTTTCATTTATTATTTAATGAATGACAACTAATGTTGATGTACCAAGCAACAGCTAGATTTTATTTATTTCTATTAAGTTAATTAATTAATTTACGATAAGTCTTAAATTACGTCAAATATTTCAATTTTTATATTTATAAAATTCAACTTTTTTCATGTAAAGTAATTTATATTTTTTCCAAATTACTTAAACTTATTATTTATTAACATATTTGTAAATTTAATGAGATTTTATTATATAAATATTAATTTATGGTTGCTAAAATTTATTAAATTTATTTTTTCTCTCTATGGCTAAAAACAATATATGTAAATCTTAAATAATTAAGTAAATAGGTTAATGTTTTTTTGTAATATTATTTAATGATTGATTGATTT
This sequence comes from Oxytricha trifallax, assembly GCA_000711775.1. Taxonomy (NCBI): domain Eukaryota; phylum Ciliophora; class Spirotrichea; order Sporadotrichida; family Oxytrichidae; genus Oxytricha; species Oxytricha trifallax. The sequence continues at coordinate 15,733 of ARYC01000220.1, read as the reverse complement.
TTCCCTTTTTATTTAATGATTTTGTACATTAATTTTTTATTAATACTATATATAAATCATAGCTTAACTTTTTTATTTATGATTTTTTTACTTTAAATAAAATTAATAAATCATGAAATACCGAGATAAAATTATTTTTTTAATTTTGCGTTAATGCTAAGAATTATGATAATATATTATTATAGTTTGAAGAAAAAATTATGTGCATAATTAAAAATTTATAAAATGTTTTAATTTTTTTAAAAATATATTTTATACTCATAATATTACTATGTTAGTTAGTAAATCACTTAGGTAAGTACTCATAATAAATAACTTATTTAATTGATTAAAAATTTAATAATTGTATAGATTTTAATATAAAATGTTAGAGGGGAGAACTGAATAAAGACCTATAAATTTCTAATAAACCTTTCTTTAGAATTAGGCAAGATGATTTTTAAATGTTTTAAAGTTCGCCTTAATAGAAGCAAGTAATTGAATATGATCTGCATTAATATACCCTGTTAAGGTATAATTTTTTGAGAATAAATGAATTTTTTATTAATATAGATTGATGATTAATTAAGTTTTTAATAAGTCTTAAAATATAAGCAAAAAGTGAATATAAGAGGATTTAAGAGGAAAGTAAAATACAAATATTTAAAAAAGTTATTGCTAAAAAAAAAAAAGATATTCTGAGTCATTAAATGAGCGCATGAGCGCTCATGCGCTTATAAAATAAAAATTTAGCCAATATCAAAGGAATTTTGTCTTAATTTCGATTCTTAAAAGAGAATCCACTCTGTTGAATAATGCCCTATTTTTAATAAATTATTAAAGAATTATATAAATTTATTAATACTTACTATCAATTGCGAGCGAAGCGAGCAACGAGGGGGGTCAGGACCAGTGGACTAATGGAGCAAGAAAAAAAAAATTTTTTGGGAATCACATATAGGAAAACCTTTCAGTCGGTCCCCGAATGCCTACATTTCTGATGTAAAAAATTTTCACAAACTGGCCCTAATAAGTTTATGGAAAAATAATAGGGAAAAAAAAAGATAGAAAAATTTCTAAAAAAAAAAGAATTTCTATCCCCATCTTTAAGGTGGGTTCCTATTTGATATAAAAAAGATAGTAAGTATTAATGATTACCTTTAGTTGAGAATGTTTAATATATTAGAGATCTCCAATTAAATTTTAATCTCTTTTATTTAATTTCTCTAATTCACAAATTATATAAATTTTAGTAATTATTAAATTTTCGCTATTTATTAAATTAAAAAGTTACCTCAGAAATTAATTCTCTATAGAGAAATCATGTTAGGTTTAATATATTATAGTTTTAATTAAAAATTAAAACTATAATACTAAAATTTATATAATTCTTTAATAATTTATTAAAAATAGGGCATTATTCAACAGAGTGGATTCTCTTTTAAGAATCGAAATTAAGACAAAATTCCTTTGATATTGGCTAAATTTTTATTTTATAAGCGCATGAGCGCTCATGCGCTCATTTAATGACTCAGAATATCTTTTTTTTTTTTAGCAATAACTTTTTTAAATATTTGTATTTTACTTTCCTCTTAAATCCTCTTATATTCACTTTTTGCTTATATTTTAAGACTTATTAAAAACTTAATTAATCATCAATCTATATTAATAAAAAATTCATTTATTCTCAAAAAATTATACCTTAATAAAAATTCTTGAGTATTTCTTCTATTTATGAACCAAATTATCACTTTTAATTTTAACTAATTATGTAATTAAGAGATTGGAAGTTAGTGTAAAGAATCTACATTAGTGAAATGACATACACTTCTTTGCCAGCTGTGGTGAAAACAATAGGAGAATTAATACCAACCCTTTTATTAAGTGATCTCTTTAATCTCCAAAAATCATCGGATAAAACAGTGATTTTAAATGGTTTTTTTTTCATTAAAACCATATTAGTTCATTATAATTAACATACTGAGATGATACTTCTCTTCAATATTAAATAGTGATTTTATAAGTAATTTTAGAATACTTATATACTGCTTCTAATAACTTGCTAATAAATTAATTATATTTTTAAATAAAATATAACTATAATTAAATCTTATAAAAGAAAAATTATTTAATATTTGATTTGATTTGAATTTTATTTAATTTTATAATTTATATTTTATTTCTAGACAACTATTTAATTCCCAAATGATTGGATTGTGACTGAAGCTTTTAGTTTTGGAACTCTAGATTTCAATTCTTCATACAAGTCTGCTGGTTTAAAAACTTAAAACCCATATTTAAGTTTAGTGAAAAGGATTAGCATTTGAGTAAAATAAAATTAGAAATAGATTATTAGTGGCTAATTTTACGTATAAATAATTTAAATTGTATTATTAGGCATATTCTTAAATCATTATAAATACAACAATTATAGTTCTTTATTAATTTATTTGTTATTTTTTCAATATTTTCTTCAATATTTAACTAAAGTTTAACTAATTTTAAAACCAAAATATCCAATTAAAACTGGAGAAACAATCGCTTTCAACATTAGTATTTAATTCTATAATAATTTATAAAGATAGTGGCATAATTCTTCCACGTCATTAAAATAAAAATATTTATTTTTTATTATATAAATAATAAATTTAACTTTTATAATGATTTATTAGCTTAAATTTTGAAAGTCATTAACTTTAAAAAGGGATTGAACAAATTAAGATTATTTTTTCGTACTCCAATAATACAGAATTTTAACATGGATACGCAGATATATCATAAGATGTTTAAAGCAGATTTTTACCAATATCTTAGGCTTACTTCTAACTATCTTATAACTAACAGCAAACACCATTAATTTTAATTGTAAGTGTTGCTGATTTTGGCTTGGGATCTGATTCTCTAGAAGTATTTTTTGACGATGCAGTTAGTATAAAATTATCAATCTATATTATTTTATTATGTAAAAATTATAATACTGTAGGAATTCATTTGATTTTGGAAACATATCATGATTAAATTAATATCTTGGCAGTTAACCTTCTGGATTCCAAGACAATATTGTACATGTTCGACAAAGAATTTAAAATCAGCTGGATTTTACTATTCGCAGTACCCTTCGATAACTTTACTTTAATTTAAAAACAAAATCAACAATAAAATCACCCAAAATTAAAGTAAAGTTATCGCTTCTGCGAGATAATAGAAGGGTACTGCGAATACTAAAATCCAGCTGATTTTAAATTCTTTGTCGAACATGTACAATATTGTCTTGGAATCCAGAAGGTTAACTGCCAAGATATTAATTTAATCATGGTATGTTTCCAAAATCAAATGAATTCCTAAAATATTTTGCTAGTATTGATACATCAAAGCTTAAAACATACTAAGAAAATGAAACTGTTAATTATTTTATTTTTTTTAAGTATCATAAACGGCAATAACTTCTTACTTTATTGAAAATGATAGAAAACTAGTAATAAAACTTGATAAAGTTTAAATAGAATAATTGAAGGAATAACGCTTTAAAATATTATAAAAGAAAATTATGAACAAATATTATAATCATTTTATGCTAATTAGTATAAAATTTATTATTGTAGAATTATAATTGATTTAAGTGTAAAAACCAGAAAAATGTTTAAAAGCTAAATTATGTATATATTCAACAATTGTTAATAAAAATTAATCCAAATAGATAAATATTTTTTTTGATTAATGTTTTTAAAATTTGCTTAACATTTTTTAGTTTAAGATATAAATCTTATTTTTGATTTTTTTATGTTATATAATTCATAATTCATATAAATTTTAATAAATTATTTTGCCTTGAGTTTGTAATTAAAAGCAAGACATATCATCAAAATTATTTAAAGAAAAATATTTTGAGGGAATGCGATTGATTAAATTTAATTATAAAAAAAATATTTTTGCGTTCAATTCATATAAAATGTGATTTTTATTCTATAATTTAAGGTTACATCCTTCAAAAAATTAGCATACTTCTGGTCTCATTTTTAAAGTTTAAGTTAAGTGATTATTATAGTTTCATATATTTTCAGTCTTAACTTTAAAATCTAAATTTAATTAATTTTTATATCTAGATAATATATTTATATTTTTGATAACCTTCATGCTAGAAAGTTATTTTTAATAGTTTTTTTCGTTTTTCGTTTAAAATTAATGATTACAGTCTTGTATTTTTAGCATAAATGTTTAAATATTCTAAAGAAAATATTAATTAATGTTGATATATTTATTCATATCTTTTAGAGTTATCAATATGAATAATATCAACATTTCTGCTAAAATAATTGCTAAAAATAAAAAAAGGCACCCATCTTTCTCGCCATTAAAAGTATTCATTTTAATCTTAATCAAATTGTTATAATCTTCTATTTTTCTTTTTTATTTATCATATATAATAGATTTTTTTGAGCTACCAAAAACTTAAAGAATTTTTGTTATTCCTGAATATAAGTAAGTAAAGATAATATAAAAATATTAAATAAAAATATATCGAAAATATTGAATTAAATAAAGACAGTTCTATAGATATCTGCGTTAAAAGTGCTTAAATTAAATTCTAACTAATTATTATTCAAACATATATAATTTGTAGGTAATTAACATGTTTTAGAGTTGATAAGAAAAAGATAAAAAAAACAAAAGTTAATGGATGTATTTTATAATGATGATTTTAAAAAGTTAATTTTATATATCTAATAAATTGTTCGAAAAATATTATTCAAAAATAATTAGCTTTAATTAATTTAAATTCCCTGTTAAAGTTTACTCATTTAATATTATAAAGTAATAGTGGGACTCGCTGCTCTTTTAAATACAAGAATATATTAATAAAAAATATAATTATTGAATATTTATCAATATATGAAAAAACATAAAAAATTTATATCAAATATAATTCGTCATAGAAAAATTGACTTCCATAAATTGAATAACCTCCCCTTTTAGGAAATTAGGTAGAGGTATATTAGCAATCTTAGGATAAAGTAAAAAATAAAAATTAGGTAAAGTCTATTGAAAATAAATTAAATTTTTCCATTAATACAGAATCAAAACCCCAAAACCCCTTAATGAGGTTTATAAGTGCTTTGATTTGTAGGGAATTTGTTAGGGGTTGGGGTTATTAATAGGTTTTAATGTGAAATTTATAGTAAATGTATTTAATTTAATCACTCAAAATGCACTTTTGGATCATGTGGAGAGGTCTGAAGTTTATCTTACTTAACCACAACTCTATCTGCTCTATTGATATGTCTGATCTTGAGTTTGGTTTTATTATTATTGATTCTGCCATATGTTTTATTGATTGAGATACTTTGGTTTTGTCTATAAACTACTTGATTCTTTACTTAGCATCTTTCTCGCACCTTGTAGAGTAGTAATCGTTGCGAGGCATATCGCACTCTATTATTATTGCTGCTAAAGCCCACACATCCCACTAAAAGTCACCATCTCTCCAGTCTTCTCTTTCTGGATAATAGCCTTGAGTTCCCATTACAGTTCCAAGCCTTGAGACTTCCACTCTTTAGGCTCTGTTGAAATCGATTATTGCTACTCTTACTGGAGAAAAGTTTATCATAATATTTTCTGGCTTTAAATCTCTGTGAACAAACCCTAACTTGTGAAGCTCTTTAATGCCTTGTATGGTCTGAGTTGCTATTTATCCAAGTTACTTATGATTCCTTTGATCTGTTATGAAATCTCTTAGAGTCATTTCATAGAGTGGGAGTCTGAAAGCAACATGATCCTTGGCAAGGAGAACAGCATCTAGCTTGATTAAGTAACTACACTCTTTAAATTTTGCTTGAGTGAGTACTTGATACTCATTTGTAAACTCCATCTAATATTTATCATCACTTAAGAGATAGTTGAAGGGATACACCTTGTATGCGTATTGATGATCATTGATAACTTTCTTATCAAAGGAGTCCTCTAGAATAAGATAACTTTAAAGAGAAGTATCTAAATCTATCTACGCAAGAACTGGTATTTTCTTGTATTGAATTTTGATCATGATTTTTGTGATTTCAGAGGTCAGTTGATTGCGTGCCTTAATAACGTACTCTAACTCTCATGCTTATTGAGGCACTGCTACCTTTGAATATTCCCTCGATTTTCTTTTGTTGAGAAGCTTCAACTCAACTTCATGCTTTTCAATTTCTATGTCTTTTTTGTGAGCTTTTAAAAGATGTTTCTTCGAGTTTCTTGTATGAGGTACTACTTATGGCACTCAAAGCAATCATACTTCCCATCGATTTTGTCGTGCTTTAAGTATACAGTAGGCTTGGCTCTATGGTTCTTCATATGTGTATACCAGCTTGATTTATGAGCGAAATCTCTCTCACACAGCTCACAAAAGTATACTTTTATTTCTTCAGTTTGTATAGGAATTTCATTAATACCTTTCTCCACCTCAGTGTCTCCCACACACTTGTTTGCCATTTATTTTCTATTATTAATTTCTATTTTAATAACAGAGACCTCAAGTGATAGCTATGGTAGTTCTATAAGAGAGTTCATCTCACAGCTATCACACTTTTTATTGCTGTCAAAGGTAAGTCTCATTTAGTTTGATGGAAGTGCTGTTGTTTTTCTTAAATGTTAGCGCTCATATTTAAATTTGAATTTAAAATTATAAAACTGCCTCTATAACTGAGAGCTTATATGAGAGGTTTGCGGGCATACAAGTTTCAAGGGAAGTTTTTAGAGTATAAGAGGAGAATAATGGGCAGTAAGAGACGATCCAGCTGTAAATATGGGCGAGAAAGTAACCATTATTTCTATCAATAATAAGTTTATAACAGTACGTACCGATTTAGGAGGTGCACCTAATTAAGTACGTACTGCTTTAGGAGGTATTTTGTGATTTTATGATTAAATTTAGGGTGCTCCTATTTAAGTACTAGCATTAATTAATGCTCCTAATTAAGTACTAGCATTTTAGGAGCTGCTCCTAATTAAGTACGTACCAATTTAAATCAAAAATATGGAACTATAACAGTAGAAATTGATATCAATCTCTCAAGTTTGAAACCAGTTCTCAAAATTTTCTCCATATCCTTCTAAGAGGTTGACCTCCTATAGGATGCCCATATTTAATAGTAAGTTTTTACAGAGGTAAATAATTGAAATCAATAAACTTAAATTTGAATATCATTTCTTAGATCTGTAAACAAGATGGAGTCAATGAATGATGCAATGAAAAGAGTGCAAGCACAAGAATTAATTCAAAGATTTAGAAGCAAGGAGGATTTGCATCGCTACCTGGTGCTGCAAGGTAATGAACTCAAAGTGGCTAATCTTGATTATGTAGTTGGTTTGATCTGCCAACGATGGAATGTACTAAAATTTCATTTTTAAGAGCCATACTCTGCGAAGAGAAGAAAGCATTGAAAACTTAAGATGTAAAGTTTGCAGAGATCCCAAACTATCCAGAAATCCAGTGACTAACTTATATGATGATGCTATGAATGACCCAGAGGTTTCGCTGTACTTGCCTACTAAGAAGCAGTTGTCAAATAAACTACCTGAAAGAAACTATTTCTTTGGCATTCTTGCAACAATTAAAGGTCATTACTTGAAAGAAATTATTCAAGAATCTCATAAGAATAAGGTACAGCATCTCTTCAGAAGATAAGGACAAACAAGGGATCAAGATAAGTGAGAGCTGGCTATCAGAGCCTGCAGAAGCACCCTTATATTTCAAGTAAGATTTGTAGCTTAACTCTTTAGAAAAATCTGGTACTGGCATCTTTTTGATGAAGGAATAGATAGAGCAAGCTTCACGGAGAGCGAAAGTCGCAGACGAAGTATGAAGTTAGCAAGAGACTTTATTCAAATATTTAGCCGCCAGAGTCAATGAGCATAGATGCTGGAGTTGGCAGCAAGAGAAGAAACCTTGGAGGAGGGAGGCAAGAAGTAGAAGAAAAGAAAGAGAAGCCAGCTCTCACGAAAGAGTTTTAAATTTGACTTATATATTCATTAACTTAACTACAGAACTTATTTATATACATTCACTCTCCCTTCTTTAGCACATTTTTATGCCAACTAATTATCATTTCTCTTAGCTGAATTTTTTATAAAATCGACTGTATCAATAGGTAGGTCATGCATCAGGTGGTATAGCAGCAGTTTCTTATAATGACCTTTTAGTATACCCCAGTAGAATTCAATTCCATTAAACTATGGCTGTAAGGTACGTTGAACACTGGCGTTATTCTAAGTTGTTCATAACTCTTCCTTGTATCTTTTGTCTTATGAACTGATAGATTATCAACAAACAGTATAATCTCTTATTCAGGGTACTTCTCTCTCAGCTGCTCTAAGAACTTAATATATTGATCTGTCTTAATAGAGCGAGGATGAATAACATAAGTTTCTAAACCAGCATCCTCGCTAATACCTCCAAGAATTGCCATTGTTTATACCTTGACTTTCTAGTCATATACTTCTATATTACTATGCTTCTTATACCAAGACTTCTAGATGAAAGTGTTTAAGGTAAACACAGCCTCGTCAGCATAATAAACTTATTATTATTCTATTAGTCTCTCTGCATTTAATTATAAATATACTTTAAGTTGTTGTTGTAAAATGGCAGAGTGAAATCAATTACTCTCTTGATACGATTTACACCTTTATAAGAGATACCGTTTCGTTTATAAATGTTTGCAACATATTATGCAGATATCTTCAATTCAGGGAACTGGCGGTGAAACATAATAGCTCGTTAGTCGAGAGAGTAGTGAGCCCAATACTTCAAAGTTTTTTCATTAATAAGATAGTCAATATGCTTCTAAAGAAACTTTGACTTCCTCTTAGGCTAAGAATTCAGCTATTGTTGCTTTAATTACACAGCTTTCAAGCAGTGAGAGCGAACAGTTGATGGACTACGCTTTAAGAGCATTGCAATAGACTTATAGTTCAGTACTGGTTTGACTTATTCACTATACATATCACATCCATAACGCAGTTTAAACACTAAATCTATATACTCTTCATCATCATAAATAGACCCCAAAAGCTTGTTATTTTTGTCTCGCATTTAATTAATAACCCCAACCCCTAACAAATTCCCTACAAATCAAAGCACTTATAAACCTCATTAAGGGGTTTTGGGGTTTTGAATGTTGATTAATTATGTTTAAAATAAGTTTTGCAAAAATAAGCAAAGTTATATAAGATCTTATAAGTTAAAATTAAAATGCAAATATTTTATAAACTTACGTTAAAAATATATAAAAATAATCTGACTCGATAAATTAGCGTATTACCACTAACTAAATGAGGTCGTGCGCTAAAAAATTAAAAAATCAGCCATATCAAAGGAAATTTATCTTAATTCAGGTTCTTAAATAGCAAATCTCACTTTGCCATAATCCTTTGTTTAAATTGATTATTAATTTAATATATTATTATTAATAATATTTAGATTTAATTTTTAATTAAAAACATAATAATCTAAATAGAAATTGAATTAAGTTTTAATTAAAAATTAAATGTTCTGACCGAGACCCCCTAAATTTATTGCAATTTTTCAAAAATCTATTTTTCAATCAATTAAATTTCTTGCTCTGCGGTCTGCTATTAATATTATCAAAATAGATTTATAATTGAAAAATTTTGAAATTAAAATAAATATATAATTAAATATGGAATTTTAATATTTTTTGATTTTTATATTATCGTTTTAACTCATTTTGATTTGAATTTGATATATTTTAACAGCCAATAATTTGATTCATCGATAGATCATATTAGATTTATCTTATATTAACTGTAGACCCTTTAAATTTAACTTTTTAAATTTTTAACTCCTGATAAGTTAATATCTCTATACAAAATAGCTATGAAAAAATTTTTAAAAGTGTAAGATGTAGAGAAAAATTTAATGACATTATTACATTCTTATAGTATTCACATAATATTTTCCCCCATCGAGATAAATCGATTTTAAACATTTCTCTGCCTCAAACTTCTTCCTTTCTTATTTCTTCAACCAAATTACTTGAGGACTTGGTCTAAATAAGTTTTTTGTGCATTTAATCAAGATCTACATTTTATCTTCTTTGAGTCTTTCATCAGGAAATTCATACGCATTTTTATCGTTAAAATACACGAAATCATATTAATTTTTTTTGACTTTCACTAAAATCGAAATATCTCTCTGAGTGATTTTTTTAATGAATTATGAGTAGGATGGAACATGTAGCTTATGTTTTGATCTACATTATTCCTTCTAGAGTCAAGTCGTGAAAAAAATCGCTGCCTGAGATTATTTCATTTCTATGCAGGTACTCGACCAAATTTTGATGTTTGTTACATTGTAACAAACATCATTTCTAAGTCGAATGGACACAATCCCAAAGGAAGAGTTCAGAACTAATTACTTATCTATTACTTTGAACGAAGATATACTCCCTTTTTCATCACTCTACAACTTTTTGATTAAGAGGGGGTCCGAAAAAGAGGATCTCAGGGTTTTCTCTCTAGGGTAAAGAGATATCGGAAAATTTATAATTATGTTTTGATAGACAATTCTATAAGCTAAGTAGAATATTTATACGAAAATTTATTGACATTAGTTTAGAGAGTTATTGAAGTCAAAAGTCTTAGTAACAATTTTTCACTTTTTCCTCAATAACTTCCTTCAGTGTGAGATTCATGGAAGATGAGTAGGATAGAAGTCGTAGCCCATACCCTAAGCTATCAAATGGTGCATATATTCCAATACAAATTCCATGAGGATACAGATATAAATTGAAAATAAGGTCAAAAATCTTCTTGTGTTGTTGTCATTTGCTCACTCAAATAACAATTGTTCACTGTGCATGTCAATTGCTCACTCCAGTAACAATTGCTCACTCTTGTGACGATTGCTCACTCCAGTAACAATTGCTCACTCCAGTAACAATTGCTCACTGTATGTAAAATGTCCAAACTTTAAATGGAAGAGTAGGCAAAAAATATAGATAACTAAGCAGGATTATGGGGTTTATGGGAATACAAAGCCTTTCGCTAAAAACTCATTTAATCTCAATATTTAGTAAATTGATTTATGATGTGTAAAATTTAATCGTTTATATTTATTATTTTTAAAATGGGATCTATTTTTTTGTGTTAAGCAAACTTAATCTTAAAAAAAAATTATGTATTAGTTTTAAATATTTAACTGACTTGTGTATAGCTATGAAAATAAGTAATGATAACATTTTTTTAATCGTAGATGTTTATTAAATTCTTTCATCAAAATAGTCTTGTAAGTCTACTTTTTTAATAATCTCTTCCCTTCTGGCGTTAATATATCTTAAGCTGTCAAGTACCTTTAATATAATCATTAATAATATAATTATAAAAAAATATATTAGCGAAAAGATTTTAGCTTACCTAGCATTAAAAAAGTATATATACTTATAGAATAGCAAGATTTCTTATTTAAAAATAATGTCAAAGTGGACAAGTTATTTTGGAAAAAATTTATCTTAAAAATACAGTTCTCCAAAAGATAAAATAAATGAAAAATAAATTTGGGTAGTTGATTTAATTGAATAAGGGAGTTATAGATATAAAATATTGATGTTAAAAAAAGGACAACATTAAAATTAGAAGCATTAATATTACGAAATTTCAAGAAATACGGTATTGTCCATACATACGGTTGATCAAGTTAATTAGAAATAAACTGGGAAGTACTAGAAATAGAACATAAGAGACATATTCATTAATATTTATTTGGTATTTTAACAACAGTGTAAAATAGTATTTTTTGAATAAAAGGCTCTAGGCAGTTCTGATATACCTTATAAAGCATGTGATTATGCATAACCAAGAAAACCAGAAAAAATAGAAACATATTTATTTGAAACTAAATGAAGACGAAACTAATCTTAATTTTAAAATTAATATTACCCTTAATTATACATAACATACATTTGACATAAACAATATATGAAACTTTATCGATTAAATTTGCATATAATACATCAATTTACTTACAAAAGAGGTCATATAAGTTCTTAGCCGTAAAGCTTAACCCTCCCAAAACCCCTTTTCTCAGAGAGGCCACCCTCTCAAGATTTCAATTACTTTGTATCGCATAGCGATACAAAGGGCTCTGCCTCTTGTGACCCCGTATGGGGATTCACTCCTAACCCTGCTTAGTTATCTATATTTTTTGCCTGCTCTCGCATTTAAAGTTTGGAAATTTTACATACAGTGAGCAATTGCTACTGGAGTGAGTAACCGTTACGGGAGTGAGCAATTGTTACTGGAGTGAGAAATTGACTACAACAACCAAATTTTCCAAAATATTTAGTAATATTGAAATCGATTTTCTCGCTTGACAAATAGATGATGAAAAACTCAAATTAAATTTTAAGCAGATTATCTCATGAAGAAAACTTTTTCTCCAATAGTCAAATCAGTAGCTAATTACATTAGAGAGACAAATCAAAAATAAATCTGAAATGTAAAATATGTGAGAAAACTTAAATGTAACAAAGATCACTCATAATAATTCTTGAGCCAATATCATCTATGAGTTTTTCATAATCAATTCACTGAGCAGAGAAAACCTATAAACACTTTTGGATAATTTCGGATATTTGAAAACCCATTTTAAAAATTTGATTTTCCGAAAATTATCTAGAAGTGTTTAGGAGTTTTCTCTGCTCTGTTAATTAATTTTGAAATACTTATAGATGATAAATGATAGATCATAGTATGCTCGTCATAAAAATCTTAAATTCGTTGCCTCAAGAATTTATATGAGTGATGCTTGTTACATTTATGTTTTCACACTTATTTTACATTTCAGATTTATTTTTGATTTGTCTCTCTTATGTAATAAGTTACAGATTTGACTATAGAAGAAGAAATGTTATTCATGAGATAATCTGCTTAAGATTTAATTTGAGTTTTTTATCGTCTAATTTGCCAAGCGAGAAAATCGATTTCAATATTTCTAAACATTTTCGAAAATTTTTGACCTTATTTTCAATTTATATCTGTATCCTCAAGGAATTTGTATTGGAATATATGCACCATTTGATAGCTTAGGGTATGGGCTATGACTTCTATCCTACTCATCTTCCATGAATCTCACACTGAGGAAGTTATTGAGGAAAAAGTGAAAAATTGTTACTAAGACTTTTGACTTCAATAACTCTCTAAACTAATGTCAATAAATTTTCGTATAAATATTCTACTTAGCTTATAGAATTGTCTATCAAAACATAATTATAAATTTTCCGATATCTCTTTACCCTAGAGAGAAAACCCTGAGATCCTCTTTTTCGGACCCCCTCTTAATCAAAAAGTTGTAGAGTGATGAAAAAGGGAGTATATCTTCGTTCAAAGTAATAGATAAGTAATTAGTTCTGAACTCTTCCTTTGGGATTGTGTCCATTCGACTTAGAAATGATGTTTGTTACAATGTAACAAACATCAAAATTTGGTCGAGTACCTGCATAGAAATGAAATAATCTCAGGCAGCGATTTTTTTCACGACTTGACTCTAGAAGGAATAATGTAGATCAAAACATAAGCTACATGTTCCATCCTACTCATAATTCATGGAAAAAATCAATCAGAGAGATATTTCGATTTTAGTGAAAGTAAAAATAAATTCATATGATTTCGTGTATTTTAACGATAAAAATGCGTATGAATTTCCTGATGAAAGACTCAAAGAAGATAAAATGTAGATCTTGATTAAATGCACAAAAAACTTATTTAGACCAAGTCCTCAAGTAATTTGGTTGAAGAAATAAGAAAGGAAGAAGTTTGAGGCAGAGAAATGTTTAAAATCGATTTATCTCGATGGGGGAAAATATTATGTGAATACTATAAGAATGTAATAATGTCATTAAATTTTTCTCTACATCTTACACTTTTAAAAATTTTTTCATAGCTATTTTGTATAGAGAGATATTAATTTATCAGGAGTTAAAAATTTTAAAGTTAAATTTAAAGGGTCTACAGTTAATATAAGATAAATCTAATATGATCTATCGATGAATCAAATTATTGGCTGTTAAAATATATCAAATTCAAATCAAAATGAGTTAAAACGATAATATAAAAATCAAAAAATATTAAAATTCCATATTTAATTATATATTTATTTTAATTTCAAAATTTTTCAATTATAAATCTATTTTGATAATATTAATAGCAGACCGCAGAGCAAGAAATTTAATTGATTGAAAAATAGATTTTTGAAAAATTGCAATAAATTTAGGGGGTCTCGGTCAGAACATTTAATTTTTAATTAAAACTTAATTCAATTTCTATTTAGATTATTATGTTTTTAATTAAAAATTAAATCTAAATATTATTAATAATAATATATTAAATTAATAATCAATTTAAACAAAGGATTATGGCAAAGTGAGATTTGCTATTTAAGAACCTGAATTAAGATAAATTTCCTTTGATATGGCTGATTTTTTAATTTTTTAGCGCACGACCTCATTTAGTTAGTGGTAATACGCTAATTTATCGAGTCAGATTATTTTTATATATTTTTAACGTAAGTTTATAAAATATTTGCATTTTAATTTTAACTTATAAGATCTTATATAACTTTGCTTATTTTTGCAAAACTTATTTTAAACATAATTAATCAACATTCAAAACCCCAAAACCCCTTAATGAGGTTTATAAGTGCTTTGATTTGTAGGGAATTTGTTAGGGGTTGGGGTTATTAATTAAATGCGAGACAAAAATAGCAAGCTTTTGGAGTCTATTTATGATGAAGAGTATATAGATTTAGTGTTTAAACTGCGTTATGGATGTGATATGTATAGTGGATAAGTCAAACCAGTACTGAACTATAAGTCTATTGCAATGCTCTTAAAGCGTAGTCCATCAACTGTTCGCTCTTACTGCTTGAAAACTGTGTAATTAAAGCAACAATAGCTGAATTCTTAGCCAAAGAGGAAGTCAAAGTTTCTTTAGAAGCATATTGACTATCTTATTAATGAAAAAACTTTGAAGTATTGGGCTCACTTCTCTCTCGACTAACGAGCTATTATGTTTCACCGCCAGTTCCCTGAGTTGAAGATCTCTGCATAATATGTTGCTAACATTTATAAACGAAACGGTATCTCTTATAAAGGTGTAAATCGTATCAAGAGAGTAATTGATTTCACTCTGCCATTTTTACAATAACAACTTATATTATATTTATAATTAAATGCAGAGAGCCTAATAGAATAATATTAAGTTTATTCATGCTGACGAGGCTGTGTTTTTCTTCAACACTTTCATCTAGAAGTCTTGGTATAAGAGGCATAATAGCATAGAAGTATATGACTAGAAAGTCAAGGTATAAACAATGGCAATTCTTGGAGGTATTAGCGAGGATGCTGGTTTAGAAACTTATGCTATTCATCCTCGCTCTATTAAGACAAAGCGGTATATTAAGTTCTTAGAGCAGCTGAGAGAGAAGTACCCTGAATAAGAGATTATACTGTTTGTTGATAATCTTTCAGTTCATAAGACAAGAGATACAAGGAAGAGTTATGAACAACTTAGAATAACGCCAGTGTTCAACGTACCTTACAGTCCATAGTTTAATGGAATTGAGTTCTACTGGGGAATACTAAAAGGTCATTATAAGAAACTGCTGCTATACCACCTGTTGCATGACCTACCTATTGATACAGTCGATTTTATAAAAAGTTCAGCTAAGAGAGTTGATAATTAGTTGGCATAAAAGTGTGCT